>CANXYC010751002.1:0-11128 GCA_948193065.1 Aleurites moluccanus | reverse complement strand
AAAAATGAAGATATGGTTAATGAGATGTAAATATTACATTATATATACAGTGTGAAGTATTGGATTGGGAAAAATGATAACAAATGTGGAATGTACATTATAGTATGAGATGAGTATGGAAATAAAAGTGTTGATTTGTGCAGGTTGTGTTAATGTTTGTTATGAAGAGAGGGACTTTGGGTCCTAGGTATTAGATTGTAAAAATAGAGTAGTTATGGAAAATTTTCTGTAGAAAATGAAGAATGGGGTTCTACGGGTTTAGGTGGCCTTATGCCTTCCCCATACCCTAGGACCGTCATATCTCCTGAAATGGGGGATGTGACAATTGCCACCGAAAAGGGAGATTGAATTTGAAATAGATATTTATTCGGGTACCGACCCCATTTCTATACCACCTTATAGAAGGAATTGAAAGTGCAACTACAAGAGTTACTAGATAAGGGGTTTATTAGACAAAGTAGTTTACCCTGGGTGCACCAATATTATTTGTAAAAAAGAAAGATGGTTCACTATGGATGTGTATTGATTACCTACTGTTGAATAAGGTGACCATCAAGAATAAATATCCACTTCCCCGGATTAATGATTTATTTGATCAGTTACAGAGAGCTAGCTATTTCTCTAATATTGACCTTAGATTAGGGTACTATTAGTTACACAATCAGAAGGAGGATATGGCAAAAATTGTTTTCATAACTCAATACGGTCATTATGAGTTTATGGTGTTGCCATTCAGATTAACCAATGCCTTAGCTGCTTTCATGGACTTGATGAATAGAGTGTTCAAACCATACTTGGACAAATTTATTATTATATTAATTGATGACATACTTGTGTATTCCAAAAGTAAGGAAGAATATGAGGAGCATTTGCGGATAATACTATAGATATTACGGGAGCATAAATTATATGTCAAATTATCGAAATGTGAATTTAGGCTCACTGAAGTTTATTTTCTTGGGCATATGATGAGTAAAGAGGGTATTAAGGTAGATCCAAAGAAAGTGGAAGCTGTAGCAAATTGACCACGACCTACTAATATGATTGAAGTACGAAGTTTTTTGGGCATGACCAGATACTTCAGAAGATTTGTTAAAGACTTCTTTAAAATAACATCTCTACTAACTAAATTGACGAGAAAGCAGGAGAAATTTCACTGGACAAATGAATGTAGAAGATTTTCTAAATTTGAAAGACATGTCTCGCTACAACACATGTATTAGCTTTACTATCAGGAACTAGTTGATTTTCAGTATATTGTGATGCATCGAAAGTTGGATTGGGTTGTGTTTTAATGCAAAATGGATGGGTGATTGCTTATGCTTCCAGGTAGTTGAATAAGCACGAATAGAATTATCCCACACATAATTTGGAGATGGCTGTTGTAGTATTTGCACTCAAAATATTAAGGCACTACTTGTATGGTGAGAAATGTGAGATATATATTGATCATAAAAGCCCACAATACATCATATAATAGAAGGATTTGAACCTTCGCCAATAGAGATGGGTTGAATTATTAAAAAATTATGATTGTTAAATATTGTATTATTCAGGGAAAGCTAATGTAGTGGCCTATGCAGTAAGTAAAAAATCAATGGAGAGCATAGCACATATTGCTACTTTACAGAGACCGTTAATAAAAGAGATGAAAGAGTTAATTGATATGAGTGTTTAATTAGAGATGGGAACCCATGATCGAAACAGGCTCTAATAGCTCAATTTCATGTGAAGCCAATATTAATAGAGGAGATTAAAACTGTACAAGATTGAGATCCACAGATAGTGAAACTAAAAGAAGATGTACAAGCTGGGAAAGCTCTTGACTTCACAATTGATAGAGGAGTACTAAAATATGGGCAACGGTTATCTGTGCCAGACGTAGACGGGCTTAGAGAATAGATTATCAAGGAGATAAATTATGTGTGTTACAATGTTCATCCTGGAGTAACTAAAATGTACCATGACATAAATGTGTATTAATGGTGGCCTAAAATGAAGTGGGACGTGGCTAAATTTGTGTCCACTTGCCTAGCATGTCAACATGTAAAATTTGAACATCAAAAGCCATCAGAATTATTACAGAAATATAGTTATCGAAATGAAAATGGGAGCAGGTGACTATGAATTTCATAGTGGGCTTACCGAGAACACCATAGGGATATAACTCCTTTTGGGTGATTATTGATCGCTTAACCAAATCAGCTCACTTTCTGGAGGTGAAAACAAGTTACTAAGTTGCTCAATATGCCCAATTATATGTTGACAAGATAGTATGGTTGTATGGTGTGCCACTAACTATCATATCAAATCGAGGAATTCAGTTTACTGAATGGTTCTGACAAAAGTTTCAAGAAGTATTGGGAACTCAATTATATTTTAGCACAACTTTCTATCCATAAATTAATAGACAAATAGAATGTACTATTCGTACATTAGAAGACATGTTTTGCTTATGTATACTTAACGTTAGTGGGAATTGGGATCAATACTTGCCATTGATAAAGCTTTCTTATAATAACAATTATTATTCTTCCTTCGGTATGGCATCATATGAAGCTTTGTATGGAAAAAAATATAGATCACAGATTTTCCCTGATTTAATTAAAGAAACGATGGAGAAAGTTCCTATCATCAAAGAAAGAATGAAAATTACTTTTAGTCAACAGAAGAGCTATGCCAATCCTAAATGGCGAGACGTGAATTTTTCAGTGGGCGATCATGTATTTCTTAAAATCTTACTGATGAAAGGCATAATACGGTTTATCAAGAAAGGAAAACTTTTACCGTGGTATATCGAGACATTTGAAGTATTGGATAAAGTCGGTAATATGTCCTACCGATTAGCACTTCCACCTAATTTAAGCCATGTGCATCATGTTTTCCATGTATCAATGGTACGTAAATATTTGTTAGATCTTTCAAATATTCTCTAACCACAAGCCATTGAGATAAATGAAGACTTGACAAACGAAGAAATACCAACTAAGATAATGGATTGCCAAGTTAGGCAATTGTGGAACAAAAAAATCCCAATGGTTAAAGTTTTATGAAAAAATCAATCAATGGAAAAATGTATATAGGGAAGTGAACATGATATGCAAATGAAATATCTACAGTTTTTTCACGAGCGAGATACGTAAAGTTAAAATTTGAGGACAAATTTTATTGAAGTGGGATAAAGTTTAACACCCTAGAATTTATATATATACACTTAGAAATATGGAATGTGCATCAATAGTAGAATTATTTTTATTTAAGCATACAAATTCTATATGTTAAATTTAACTATTAAAACCTTGACTTAGGATTATTAATAACTTGTCAAAAATAGAATTAAACATATACATCGTTAGAAACACAATTAAATTTATAATGAAAAATATGTAAACCATTAATGTTGGAAACTTAAGTGGGGAAAAAGAATAAATAAAGAAAAGATAAGGGATCAATGTTAAATGTCTAAAAATAGAGGGGTCAATGTGTAAATTCCTAAAACTTCATGTCTATATAAATATTAAAATTGGATCGAAACTCTTCATTCTTCATCAAGTTGGTCGAACAACCATGCTCTCTTCCTCTCCATTTTTTTCTTTCATTCCTTCTTCCAAATTTAACACCTTATGCACTCCAAACTATAATCCTATAAAACTTTCATCCTTTATCCACCTAGCTTATCCTAATAGCTACCAAATAACACTTTGAAATTTAAAGAAAATTTGGATTCTATCAAAAAGGGAAAATTAGGGTTTCTATCAAAATTGAAGTTAAATTGCTCAACTTGATTTATTTTCACTTATGAGTTAAATATTGGTATTTGTTATAAATTTTCCATAATTGAAGTATATATACATAAGTAGAAAGGAATTAAGCCTAGGGTGTTTATGTCAAACCCTAAGTTTAGGGTTAGATGAGTATAATTTAATTTGAGTTTAGAATTTGGTTTTTCATATTAAATGAAATCTAAAACATGTGAATTTGATCATGTAGCACTAACAGGAAATTAGAAAGATGATGAAAAATATGGTGAAGAGCATTTTTTGCTTACCTTGAAATTTGAAGCTCAGAGTGTATTTTTGACTAAACAAGCAACTAAGGTGAGTTATAAATATGTTATTATACTTGAAAATCACAACACTTTGAATTGTTGGAAATCCCTTCGTTTCTTCCTTGGAGTTGTCGAACCATATTGCTTCTTTTTTCCCATTTTTCTTTTGTTGGCCGAACTTGATTGAAGCCATATTCCATTGAAATTTTGTGTTTTTGAGCTCTTTTGTGATTGATTGGATTGTTGACTTGTTGAATTGTTGGTTGGCCAAAATCCCTTTACCTAGGAAAGCCATTATTTTGTTACTTTAAAATTGCATACCATGTGTTTGATGAAATGCCCCAATAAATCAAACTCCATGCCCATCAAGTATTTGATAAAATATCTAAAAGAGCTCGCCGCATTGACACCAATGACATCTAAACCTAGCATTTGCAGAATGGTATTGATACACTTCCATATTTTTTTTTATTCTTTGATTATTGCTACATTGTTGCTATTATGCTCCATATATTTCCAATGTGTTTATTAATTGAACCTATTAATGCTATTGAACCCTAATGTGCCTTATATTTTCTATCATGACAGAACTACCACCGATAGAGTAGTAGGAAAGAAACCATTAGCATTGTGCAAAATGTTTCTTTATATGGACCCTTGCAAGGAAGGGGCTAGTTTCCTAACCATAAGGTTTGATCAACCTTATAATATTATATATGGATCAACTAGCTTTTGTATCCTATATGTGTATTTGGCCCTTTAATCTGTCATGCATTTGACCATAAGTAATTGTTATGCTTCTTGATACTTTGTTCCAAATAATTGATAGACAATATGTTCCATTGCTTTCCAACATTTTGCTTAGCCATATGACACCTTGTAAACCTTATTCTTGCTATATGTGTGTGTGATCATTTGGTGGGTTACTTTACTCCCTAACTACCTTAAGTAGTGACATATTTATAACTCACTGAGTAATTTTACTCACTCTTTTGCTGTTAATAGGTGCAAGGTGACTATAGAAGTGGTTCCAAAGGTTTCTTACTTCAGCTATTGGAACTAGTCTTTTTTCCATGTAAAGTCTTATGTATAAGCAATCTACTTTGTTATTTTAGATGTTCCATGTTATTTGTAGAAATGGAGTTAGAAAAATGCAAATTAATATGTAACTAATATTAATACTACCAACTAATATATTATATTTATTATGTGTTGATAATGTTACTAAATGATGAATGGTGAGAATGTGGATGATAATATGGAATTAATAGTGTTATTATAGCAGGATTTTACGAGTGTTAGTAGTTAGATTATTCTCATATCTTAGGGCTGTCATGTTCCTGAAATGGGGATGTGACAAAAAGACAGTACAAATTAGTATGGGTGGCATTTGTTCAATTTGATCTATTTGATGAGATTTTATCAAATTAAACCAATCCTTTCGGTTTAAATAATTCTCAATTTAAACTAAACCATCATTATAGTCAAACTGTCGGTTTGATTTTAATTTATTTCAGTTTGATTGTCTTCTGTTTGTTGATTTCAAATCAAAAATATTATTTTTTTATAAATTATTATTATTTTATTATAAATTTAGGAAAAAACACCGATAAAGTGTCGAAGATAAAAAATTCTGAAAAATAGTTCAAAAGACAACATAAAACTTGTCTTGTTTTATTAATTAACATACCCTAAATTTATCATTTTTTTGTCAAGAATTAGATTTTATTTATTTATTTATCTTTACTTAATTTTCATGAATAGTCTTTTTTTAAAATTTTTAGATTAACATTAGATTGAAAAAAGCATGTAGGTGTATATAAAAATAAAACCAAACATATTTAATTGTAATGGTTTGGTTCGGTTTGAAATCGAGAAAAAAAAGCTCAAATCGCAAATCAAATTAAATTTTCAATTTATTTTATTTTTCAAACTGAAACCAAAATAAATTATTGTGAAACCATTAATTTCGATTGGATTTAATCAGTTTAATTCTATTTATTATTTTGGGAAACATAATTCCTTTATAGTTTCTTGTACATGAATTGAATGGTTCTAATAGATTATAGGCCAACTAAAACTAGCTAGCAAAATTTTATAGCATTTGCTTGCAATTAAATGGTGAAGTGACTATACATGTCAAACCAAAATTTTTACAAAATGTTATAACAAAATTCCTATCTCAACTCCAATGGCATTGCCCTAATAGATAAATGTTTCACACCTCAAATGAAGCATGTTGATAATTGTTTTTCATCAACAAAGCATCATCTTCAACTCCATCCAACTGCCATATATATATATATGAATTCTCAATTCTCATGTCTATTTCAACATTTATATATATATATATAAGAAAAATTAATGGTTCAATTCTCATGTCTATTTCAACATATATATATATATATATATATATATAAGAAAAATTAATGGTTTTTAAGCCAATTACTATTTTTTTTCCTTTCTTTCTTTTTTGCCCATAAGTTAAATCAATCATTTTTATATATATAAATCGATTTTTTTTTTCTAAATTGTTTGTTTCCTTGCTAGCATGTGGCTAGATTGGTATAAAAACGATTGACTTCACTTAATATATAGTAAAAGAGAAAGAAAGGGCCAAAAAAAAAAAATAGTAATCTACTTAAAAACTATTTATTTTTCTTATATATAAAAAATGTTGAAATAGACATGAGAATTGAGAATTCATGAGCTGTGACTAGCTATAAAATATTTTCATGGAATCAATGATCAAAGACACCTTTCAAATGAAATTATGCATACAATGAATTGAAAACAAAGAACAAAAGAGGGATCTTCGCATGCCAAACAATTTAGGCCAGCTTGGCATCCCCCACCACTACCCTTGCCATAAACTTATAGCTACTAGTATATATTAAAACTGTACGGGCACTTTCTTATTCATAATTAATGTATTTGACTGAGATAAGGTGGGGTTTGTAGGGTACATGTGCTTTAAAATACAACAAAACTACCAATTATATTCTATTCACCAATTACGAGTGCAAGCAAGTAGATTACATAAACTTGCTATTTATGAGAGTATTTCCTTTTTTTTTTTAAGTAATTTTTTTCCTACTAATAACATTATATGTTCAAAACGATTTTTTTTAGATAATATTCAAAATGAGTTTACATTCAATTAAAACGTTAAAATTTATTTACAATTAAATTTTATGATAAAATTTATTTGTAAATAAAATGAATTTTATATTGATTTGATCCAAATACTAAATAAATCAAAAACATCCTTCATCCTATGAATTTCAATAATCCTCCTTACAAATATATGTTACTCTCAAGTGTTAATTTTCATATTTAATACGAAACATCATAACTGCATAAGAAAAACATATATCGAGAAGGTTTAAGTTGAAAAATTGATAAGCTTGAATAATATTTCATATTTATTTTAGGATTGATGAAATATTTATGTTCTTAGATTATCTGTGTCTCACATACAGGGATAATATAGCCTGCAGAGATATTTGTTTTCCACTTAAATTTTATATTACTAAATTTATCTATATTTATAATACTTATAAATAATAGCTAAAAATAAAAATAAATTTAGAAAATGATAATAAATTTAGACACACAAAATATTAATAAAATATAATTAAACTATAAATACGCCTTATACATTAAAACATTATGCAGTATTTTTAATAAAACATTAAAAATTTAGCATATATAAACGTTTGAGAGTACTTAAATAAATTTAATTGATAAGTGCAAAGATTTTCAAGAAACTTCAATAATCTCATAAACATCTCTGCATTAAAAAATTTAATATATGAATCAAATATAAATTTAAAAAAATAATTTACATGTATTAAAAGAACAATTGTTATTCTTTAATATAATGAAACTAATAAATACTAATACATACAAATATATAGTTTTGAGCGATAAAAATTAGAAATCTTAATATATATGTGTTTGCATAAATATAAAAATAACTAAGTAATATATTTTTATACTATGGATAATTAAATAATTATAATATCTGATCCTTATAGGAATGAGGACGAAAATTCTCGCAAGATGAAAAATACATTCCTCATCCCCGTTCCATCGAGAGAGAACTTGAGAAATCCCCATTTCATTTGGAGCAAATCCCTATATGGAGCGGAGATTTCATGTCCCATTATTATCCCTAGCAAAAGACCAATTTGGGACATGAACTTAAGCCCGATATTCAATTTAGGATTTAATTTAGGATCTGAAAAAAATTGATCCAATCAACTCTTTCAATTTTCAAATTGGATTTCTCCGACAAATTGAATCATGATCTACTTTGTATTTTAAAATAATAACAATATTAAAATTTTAAAATCACATTTTTAAATAATTAGAAAAATTCAAATTAAAAATATAAATTAATTCTAAATAAAAGTTAAAAGAAAATTTTCTAAAAAAATTTAACAAAAAATTCTTTAAAAACTTAAAAATTAAAACACATCCCTAGATTTGGGTTTCTCGATGAACTATGGCACAAATTAGTGGTGATGAACTCAAATTTAGCCGTCTTTGTGTACTTTTATTGCTGCTCTCTTTTGCGTCAAGGTTTTGCTACTGTGATTGACATCGGTCATCGTTGGTCCACTGTTAGTCATCTTGAACCAGCAACGACACTCAATCAAGCAACAACGGACCACCAAGAACCTGAACTCAGATCTACATCATCATTCACCTTCAAGCCTAGCCATTGCGGGCCATTATTGGAATATAAATCTCATATGGGTGAATTACAAAAATAAATATAAATATATAAGTAAATAAAGAATCTTACTACATTGACTTGATTCAAGTTTTTATAGTTAAAATAATCCAACCCAAAATATTACTACATTATTCACTATCTTCAAATTATCTAAATTGCCCCTTTAATAAATTTCTACATGGTATCAGAGCGGGTTTCTATTCTGGCCTATCAAATTACTACAGACAAAATTATAGAATTACTAGTGGACTGGTAGCCCATTAAATTATCAGATTAAATACTAATTACTTGTAAGCTGATAACCCATCAAACTACCAGATTGCATACCAATTACTTGTGGGCTGGTAACCCATCAAACTAGATTGAATTATCAATTACTTGTGGGCTGGTAATCCATCAAACTACAAGATTGAATTACCTACTTGAATTGTCAAGTGACAACTGGCCTGGTCCAGTTATCACTTGAGGGGGGAGTGTTGAAATATAAAGCCCACATGGGTAAATTATAAAAATAAATATCAATATATAAGCAAATAAAAAACCTTAATACATTGGCTTGATTCAAATTTTTGTGGTTAAGGTGATCCAACCCAAAATATTACTCCATAACTCACTCTCTTCAAATTACCTAAATTGTCCCTCTAATAAATTTCTACAACTATCTATAGCATTGGATAGAGCTTTATTGACTCACACTAGTCCTGATCTCAGACTAACACTATTGTTCACTGTTGAGCTTAGTTACCACTTCAATCAAGCTGAATCTTTATTGTCGCTCATTGTTATTGTCGCTTCACTAATCATCTTCTCCACTGCAGATGAGTTTGATTCGTGTGCTTGTTTTCAACGTATGTATTTAGGGAAGGTCTTTATTGTTACTAATGGAACCGAAGAGTCTATCTAGGTTAGCTGTATAACAAAGAAAATAAGAAACTAAGGTCAAGGCCTGAGATTAGGTTAATTACACCTATAGTCCCTCAAATATTGACTAATGTATTATGGTCTTTCAATTTCATTTTGTTATAATAATGTCACTAACATAACAGGAATGCTTTAATTAAAGTCTTTTACTCCATTTTCTATCTATTTTTCAAACGGAAAGATGATATGGATGTTATAAGTAATTTTGATTTTAAAACAAGTCATGTCAGCCTTTGTCACACCCCAACTCCAGTGGTGCGACGGTCCTAGAGCAAGGGTAGGCTTAAGGCCACTATAAACCCGTAGAACTCATAAATCATGAATCTCATCATCATTATATAAATTACAACATCATATATATATCGTACAATCATTATGTCCATTCATATAATTAAACATCAATCATATCTTTTCTATTATCATTTCGTATCCTTCTTTTGTTCCTTAATGATCAAAAGATACATCTCACATCACTAAGGAATAAGAGCACCCCAAAAAGGTAATAATCATATATCAAAATATACTAGTATCCTCGAATGACTAACTACGGAGCTCTAGAGTATACTCCCGTTACATATTGTGTCATAATACCATTAAATGAATATACAAAATATCTCAAAAGATATTACAATGAAGCTTCTTGGGAGAATGGATCAAGAAGCTGGATCTTCTCTATTAGCTCCTTCTCGAGCTATTCTATCACCTGAAATCCACAGAAGATGAGTGAGCCTTCAACTCAGTAAGATATGAACATTTTAAATCAAAAGTCTGAATATCGAATCATGGTCATGAACAAATATTTATACATATAGGCATGAAAGAATCATAAGCTTTACTTGAAAGAAACATGGTACTCATAATAATTTGGCTATATCAAATCAAATTATGGTTCATATCTGAAATATAAAATGCCCACAAAAAATGGCATTATCAAATCTCATTTGATAGAAATGACCTCATGTCATAACATACGTATCAATAGCCTTGCTACCTTAACGTGTACACATACTTGGCCAGGTATGCGCCTAGAGCTCATGGCCCCCTCTAGGTGGACCACTGATAAAAACCCTATCAGCTGGGCTCCCAAAGTGCACAATGAACCAATGAATTTACTCTCATTGTGAAGAGCGTTCTATCCATGGGTCATGGGGTTTCAATCTCATAGGAAGCATATTGGTCGCAAGACCATCATCATATAACATCATACAAATCGAGTTTTAACAAATAAGAATTATCTGAGCTTGATCCAAGAAAATTTGATCAAGTCATTTACGTTATATACACAAATATATATAAGTATATGTGAATGAACAAATCAAAGATGCTTGGTCTTATTATTTCAAAGAGACAAGAAACAAATAAATGTTCATACTTACCTTAATATAATTTCTCTTGAAATTTCCTTTAGCAAATTC
>CANXYC010750996.1:0-16476 GCA_948193065.1 Aleurites moluccanus | reverse complement strand
GGACTTTTCCCTTTGTCCCTTCCCAGCCTTCGGGGCCACTCCCGAAGCTTGGGCTTGCTGCTGCTTAACTGGTGTATTCGTCATGATACCAAGTTACCAACGAAGCCCGGACACCCATAAGCTCTTGCAAGTAATCGTCTTGCTCTGATACCAATTGTCACGGGGCTATTGTTTCCTCCCAACAATTTCCGTGCGGCACTAGCAAACTTCCACCCAAGAGTAAGCTAGTCAGCCTTCCCCAAATGCCAAAATCATTGGCTAAGTAAGCTTAAGTAAGCAAAGAAGAACACAAGAGAGTTTGGAAGAACTTTGAAAGGCTCTTTGTTACTAAAGCTTGATTACAATGCTTTCTATGTTACAAATGAAAGAATGGCTTAGCCTATTTATAGGCATTCCACCTCCTCAATGGACGGTGGAGATGAATCCTGTCCAATGGTCTAGATTTTCCATCTAGACTATTCCACACAATTCTACATATTTACAAGCAAACTAGTATATACAAGAGTATGCTAGAATGTTCCACACTTGTCTAGTCAATTCTAGCCAATTCTAGCTAATTCTAGCCAATTCTACACAAGTGTGGAAAGTGGTGGAACCTTAGAGAATTATGGAGAAAATTCTAGAAATTTCCGGCATGTGACACTGAAATGAATTCATCAGGCAAAGGATCTTGTCGTTGGATAAGTAAATCTAATCAGAGAAACCAAATTTAATCAGAAGAATGATGGCAGTGATCGGCATCACTACCAAAGGGAACAACCCTTACATTCTCATTCTCTATATTCAACGCTATTCCTCTCACACCGCTAGCAAATTCAACCATTTCCCCAGCTTGAATCTCATCCAATCCATAAACACATGCAATCCCATCTCCAACTAAGACCACTCGACCGATTAAAGGGCTGTAACATGCTTTCCCCAATTCCCCCAACCTTGAAACTTCAATTGCATGATAAAAAATGTCTGAGAAGTGGTTAGAGCTAAGTGTCGAAGAGAATATCTTGACAAGCCCAGCCATGAAAAGTCTTTAAATTGCTCACAACAATGTTGAAAGCCTTCATTTGAAGCTCTGTTTTCTATGTTTCTCAATTTTGCTAGAAAATGCTGCAATTAAGAAGAGACCATTGATTTACTCCGATATCTACCACTTTCCTATTAACAGCCTCTCTAATCAAAGCAACCCCATCAAACCCCAAACCAAAAATTGCAAAAACAAAACATAAAAATAAGAAAATAACACCAATAAGGTGATACTGCCAGCCGAAAATGGGAGAAACTGTGGGGAGAAATTATAATATTAGACATAGATGTTCTGTTTTTAGCACTTGCAAGATTTGCCTGTAATTTCTCTTGCTCGTCAATTAAAGGCTTAGAGTCTAACCAAGAATGAATAACATTGTCTTTAGCTTTATGCAATTGGCCTCTGATTTCAGTTAACTGGGATATTTTTTCTTGATGAAGTTTGGAATAAGAATCATCATAATAGTGAAATTGAATTGAAGGTTTTGGATTTCGTTAAGTTTGACTTACAAAGCAATCCTTCTTATTTAATTAGTGTTTTATTTTTTTTTAATTTTCAATGATTTTCTCATTTTATATATTTTAATTTTCTTTTTTTTTTTTTAAATTAAGCAAAATTCCACATGGACTAATGAAAATCCACGTGAAATCCACATGTAATTATGTCGCACACCCCAACACCAGTGGTGCAACGGTCCTAGGGCAATAAGGCCACTATAAACCCGTAGAACCCTCATATCCTAGATCTCATGCACATTTCATATTTACATCATATATAATTATCATTAAAAGATTCATTTCAAAACTTTAGTTATAACCATTCATACATATATATGTTTATCATTAAGGTATTTCCTCTTGTTCCTTATCGATTAAAAGATACTTCCCACATCACTAAGGAATAAGGGTAACCCAATCATAACCGTTTAGACATCAAAATATTATCATCCTCAACATCTAACTACGGAGCTCTAGAGTATACTCCCAATACATACAGTATCATAATACAATTCAATAAATAAATATATATATATCAAAATGATTACAATGGAGACTTCTTGGAGGAATGAATCAAGAAGCTCGATCTTCTATATTAGCTCCCTCTCGAGCTACACTATCATCTGTAATCCACAGAAGAGGAGTGAGCCTTCAACTCAGTAAGATATGAACATGCAATATAAAAGAAATACATCAATTTAAAGGAAAGATCAATCCAAAGAACATGGGTAATAAAAATATCAAATGGTTATGCTTACAATAACAAAAGTGCTCACAATCGAATAGCACTATTAAATTACATGGTAGAACTATAGAGTGCATCAGTAGCCTTGCTACCTATCACCACAGAGTGCATCGGTAATCCTTGCTACCTTATCGCAAATGCATGCTTGGTCAGGCATACGCCTAGAGCTCATGGTCCCCTCTAGGTGGAACACTGATAAAAACCCTATCAGTTAGGTTCCCAAAGTGCATAATGGACCAATGAATTTACTCTCATTGGGAAGAGCGCTCTATCTATAGGTTCATACGGTTGCAATCTCGCAAGAAACATATTGGTCATAAGACCATTAACATATAACATAAATTCAATCAAGTTAGCGAATAGGTTTCATATGAACTTGATCCAAGGAAAAATGACCAAGTCATTTACAAGATAAATATAGCAATCATGTGAAAATAAATACCATTGGTTTGAGGATATCATGGAAACTTTAATTAATAGGTCATTAATAATAAGTCATATTTGAGAAGGAAAGGCTTGGACAATTCATTCCAAAGAAACAATATGCATATGCAATGTTCATACTTATCTCTATACAAATTTATCCTTGAATTTCTCTCAATAGCTTGCTCTAAAAATAATCTCCTCTAATTTCTTGAGTTCTCTTCTCCTATTAAAATTTTCTCAAATATTTAAAATTAGGGTTTTTCCTTAATCAATAATACATAATATGATTTCTTAAAACTTTAACCATATCATAGTTTCTATTTTTTATTCCCAACATAAATTTAATTCATCTCTTAAAGAAAAATTTGAATTTAATTTCGAATTTACTGTTCACGTTACTATTCATGACAACCCATAAATTCTGATTTCTCCCACATTAATTATCATTAATAGCCTCAAAATGCTTGTAATAAATCCTATATACCCATAATTAACTATCCTAACTACCAGAATTTATTAATCTAATAAGAAAATGACATTTAAAGAAAATTTACCTTATTTCTCCAAAACTAATTTCCTTGAGAAAATCTGCTTGAAACTGAAGATGGATGCCTCAAAATGTGATAATCTAGTGATTTAATGCATTAATTTCTTGAGTATTAATGCATTAGAAAAATAAATGGAACAAATCTGAGAAGAACAGAAGAAGAACAAAGAGAAGAAGAAAAATCATGAAGAAAAATTGCTACTGGGCATCTGGTTATATAGGCTATTGCCTCAAAATTTCTACTCACCAGCTCGCCTCGCCAATCCGCTTTTGCAAAGCCGCCTCGCATAAGCCAGCTCGCAATTGCCACTTTGCCAATCCCACTTCGTATGTCCAATTCGCATATGCTGCCTCGCATAACTCTCTTCGCTTAACTCTACTTCGCATTTGCCACCTCGGCAATGCCTCTTCGCCAAACTTGCCTCGCCTAACTCTACTTCGCATATGCCACCTCGGCAATGCCTCTTCGCTAATTTCGCCTCGCCTAACTCCATTTCGCATATGCCACCTCGGCAATGCCTCTTCACCAAACTCGCCTCGCCTAACTCCACTTCACATATGCCACCTTGGCAATGCCTCTTCGCCAAACTTCTCTTCGCATATGCCATCTCGCATTTGCCTGCTCGCAATGCCACTTTGCATTGTCGACTCGCAAATGCCAGATTCTGCCGAGCTGGAACCCTTCCTCGACAACTTATATTTAATCAGCTCGCAAATGAGTTACAAAAATCTAAACTTTCTGATTCTTTTTGTCACTTAAAATAGACACTTAGGGGTCCAACATATCCAAATTTCAAATCAAAAGGATATCTACACAGACCATGGTGAATTTTTAAATTTCACCCTGACTTTACTGCCCAAACTCATCCGAATAGGTCTGAGTAATTCCACTCTCCACTGAGTTATACTTATCCATTTCTCCTGAAATTTTACAGCCAACATCATACACATATAAAGGAACATTTCTCATGTTTACACTTTTGACTCATTCAGTCTCAATCATTCCCAAAAAAATAAAACATTCTTAGATTCTTGCAGAAAATAATGAACCAGATAGGTTCTGGTCAAGGAGGCATAACTCTTCACATATACAGAATTTTACAGAATTATTTTACAGAATTAAAAATGAAATATACATCTACAACTTTTTATATTTTACACTTTACCAAATTATTCCTTTAAAATCATGATATCAGCCTCACAAAAATCCTCCCTGCAACCAGAAATTCTGAATTCCATAAAACACTTATATATCCTAAATTATTTCAACAAACATACAGTTTATTAAAATAACAAAAATTGACAGATATTACATTCTTCCCCCCTTAGATAAATTCGTCCATGAATTTATAAATATCCTGCCTTAAACCTGAAATAGTTGGGATACTTGTCTTGCATGCTATGCTCACTTTCCCAAGTACACGCTTCCATGGCTTGATTTCTCCATAGGACCTTAACCATTGGTATATCTTTATTCCTTAGCTTTTTAACCATTCGATCCATAATGGCAATTGAAATTTCTTCATATGTCAAATTTGGTTGGAGATCCACTTTCGAAATTTGTAGCACATGAGAAGGGTCGGCAATATACTTTCGAAGCATCGATACGTGAAACATTGGATGCACACTATCCATGCTAGGAGACAAAGCTAACTTGTATGAAACTTCTCCAACCTTGCTCAAAATTTCAAAGGGTCCAATAAATCATGGAGACAGCTTGCCTCTCTTGCCAAACTGTAGAACTCCTTTCATTGGAGAGATCTTTAGAAATACAAGATCCCCAATGAAAAACTGAAGATCTTTCCTTTTTGGGTCGGCATAGCTCTTTTGGCGACTAAAAGCTGTCTTTAATCTTTTTCGGATCAGTGGAACCTTTTCTGACGTATATCTTATCAACTTTGGTCCTTTGATATACTTTTCTCTAACCTCATCCCAACACAAGGGAGATCTGCATTTCCTGCCATACAGAGCTTCATAAAGAGACATCTGAATCGCGGAATGATAGCTGTTGTTGTAGGCAAACTCTATCAATGGCAAATGAGCATACCAATTTCCTCCAAAGTCTAGAATGCACATCCTCAACATGTCTTCTAGAGTTTGGATGGTCCTCTATGATTGCCCATCTGTTTGCAAATGAAAAGCTGTGCTGAAATCAAGCTGTGTACCCAAGCATTCTTGCAATTTCTACCAAAATCTCGAGGTGAACTGAATACCTCTATTTGAGATAATCGAAACTGGGACTCCATGAAGTTTGACAACCTCATCAACATAAATCTGGGCATAATAAGAAGTCGCATAAGTTGTCTTGACTGGCAAGAAATGAGCTGACTTGGTTAATCTATCCATAATGACCCATATTGAGTCATAGCCCCTTGAAGTCCTTGGCAATCCAATCATAAAATCCATAGTCACTCTCTCCCATTTCCATTATGGTAATGGCAACTCTTGGAGTAGCCCCGATGGTTTCTGATGCTCGAACTTGACTTGCTGGCAAGTTAGACATTTTGCTATATATTCTGTGACATCTCTTTTCATTCCACACTACCAATATAAATTATTAATATCATGATACATCTTTGTTGCACCTGGATGCATATTATACTTAGCATGATGTGTTTCCTTAAGAATCATATCTCTCAATCCATCAACTGCTGGAACATATAACCTGCTACCATGTCTTAACATGCCATCAGTCACAGTAAATCCTGGAACTTTTTCTAATTCCACATCATTCTTTATTTTCACCAACTGAGGGTCTTTGTCTTGAGCTTATCTAATTTGATCAATTTGAACCGGCTTGACTTGGAAATTTGCCAAAAGCACTCCTGAATCTGACAATTCTAAATTGATTCCCATATAACGTAATCTCTGCATTTCCCTCACTAATGATCTTCTACTCACTTGAATATGGGCTAAGCTTCCCAAAGACTTCCTATTTAATGCATCGGCTACGACATTAGCTTTCCTGGGTGATACAAGATTTCACAGTCATAATCCTTAAGCAATTTGGCCCACCTTCTTTGCCTAAGATTAAGATCTTTTTGCTGAAATATATACTTCAAACTCTTATGATTTGTGAAAATCTCACATTTCTCTCCATACATGTAATGTCTTCATATCTTCAGGGCAAATACAACTGCAGTCATCTCAAGATCATGAGTTGGATAGTTCACCTCATGCTTCCTCAACTATCTAGAAGCATAGGCTATCACCCTTCCATGCTGCATAAGCACACAACCAAGCCCTACTCTCGATGCATCACAATACACCGCATATCCTCCTTCACCCGATGGCAAAGCTAAGACAGGTGCCGTGGTGAGACAAGTCTTTAACTTTTAGAAGCTCTCCTCACATGCATCTAACCATAGAAATTTAACTTGCTTTTGGGTAAGCTTGCTCAAAAGAGCTGCAATCTTGGAGAAATCTTTAACAAACCTCCTGTAGTAGCCTGCCAAACCCAAGAAACTTCTAACTTCTGAAACATTTGTGGGTCTAGGCCAACTAAGAATTGCATCAACCTTTCTAGGATCAACTTCAATCCCATCCTTGCTCACTATATGTCCCAGAAAGCCCACACTCTCAAGCCAGAATTCACACTTCGAAAATTTTGCAAATAGTTGATGCTCCTTTAAAGTCTGCAACACAATCCTAAGATGTTCCTCATACTCTTCTTCATTTTTAGAATACACAAGAATGGCATCAATAAACACAATGACAAACTTGTCCAAAAATGGCCTAAACACCTTATTCATCAAGTCCATGAATGCAGCTGGTGCATTAGTCAATCCAAATGGCAACACTAAGAACTCATAGTGTCCATATCTGGTCCGGAAAGCCGTCTTTGATACATCCTCATTCTGAAATCTCAACTGATGGTACCCCAACCTCAAATCTATCTTGGAGAAATGACTTTCACCTTGCAACTGATCAAATAAATCATCTATTCTTGGCAAAGGATACTTATTCTTGATAGTTGCCTTGTTAAGCTGTCTGTAATCTATGCATAGCCTCATACAACCATCCTTCTTCTTTACAAAGAGTACGGGTGCACCCCATGGCGAACTGCTAGGCCTGATAAATCCCTTGTCAAGCAAATCTTGTAGTTAAGTCTTCAACTTCCTCAA
The DNA here is from genome assembly GCA_948193065.1 of Aleurites moluccanus. Taxonomy (NCBI): domain Eukaryota; kingdom Viridiplantae; phylum Streptophyta; class Magnoliopsida; order Malpighiales; family Euphorbiaceae; genus Aleurites; species Aleurites moluccanus. Next base: position 9,116 of record CANXYC010750996.1, on the reverse strand, counting down.
TTCTACTGGTGCCATACGGTAGGGAGGAATAGAAATCGAACTCGTGCCAGGTAGCAACTCTATACCAAACTCGATCTCTCTATCTGGTGGCACACCAGGTAACTCTTCAAGAAATACATCTAGAAACTCATTAACAATAGGAATCCGTTCCAAATCCTACACTTCCTTTTGAGTATCTCTAACGTAAGCCAAATATCCTTGGCATCCTCTCTTCATCAATCTCTTCGCCCTTAAGGCTGATATCACATTATATGGTGCTTCACTCCTCTCCCCTTGAAATTCAAACTCCTCACCTAAAGTTGGCTTGAAAACTATCTTCTTTCTATTACAATCTATGGTAGCATAGTGCTTGGACAACCAATCCATGCCCAAAATCACATCAAATTCCAACACAGGCAATTCAATCAAATCTACATTCAAACTTTTGCCACCTATACTAACTACACATGAGGGATAAAAATTTTGAACTTCAATCTCTTATTCTAAAGGAGTAAAAACCACCAACACAGATTCAAGTAACTCACAGGGCATATGCAATTTTTTAGTAAAACATGATGACACAAAAGAATGTGTAGCTCTCGAATCAAACAGTACTCTAGCATTCAAGGCTTGGATTAGAAGAATACCTATAACCACTTTGTTAGATGCCTGGGCTTCATGCTATGTTAGAGCAAAAACTCTACCTCTGCCTCTACGTATGGGAACTGACCCCGAAGCCTAAGCCACATGCTGACCTGATTCTCTGCCAGCCTCTATAGTCCTGCCCACAATGCCTCTACCTGAACCTTGCTACTGACTGACAACTCTTTCCCTAGTCATATGAACTGTGGCCTGAGAAGCCTGTGGTCTTCCTCCAACAGATGGTTGTGGACAATTCTTAAGAAAATAACCTTGTTGTCCACACCTAAAACATGCTCCTGAGCCATAACGACAAGGGCCATTATAAAATTTGCCGCATATAGAACACAAAGGTTTAGAAGCCCTGGGTGGTGCAAAGCTAGCTGAACCATGGCTCATCTGAGAAGTGGGTCCAGGAGTAGTCCGACTCTATTATGGCCTCTCTAAAGGTCCTCTATACCCATTCCTAGAAGCTGACTGGTGAGTCACCCCCATACACTTCACTCTACTATCTTGCTTAGAAGAATTGTCTACTTTAAATTTTTTCTTCTCTACTCTTTCTGATCTAGCTTCCATCTCCCTATTCTCAATTATCCTAGCCTTGTCCACTAACTTAGAATAGGAATCAAACTCAAAAGCAGCTAGGAGTTTAAATAATGGAGCCACTAATGCTCTGCGAAACCTTTGAATCCGTGCCACTTCTGTAGGCACCAAAGCTGGAGCAAATTTACTCAACTGATTGAACTTCCTGGTGTACTCTGAAACACTCATACCATGTGTCTGTACCAATCTTTCAAACTCCAGAGACTTAGCTTCTCTCATGCTCTCTAGAAGAAATTCATTCAGCACCAATTCCTTGAATCTCTCCCAAGATAGATCTTCATTTTCCCGAAGCATGCTAGAAATGCTTCTCTTGAACCAATCCTTAGCTTCAGCTTTCATTAAATAACCTACAAACTCTATAGCTCTTCTATCGGGAATTCTCAGAATCTACACTTTCTCTTCAATTTCTTCTAGGAAATCTGTCGGATCCACTTCAACCTTATACTCTGATGGCTTAAGCTTAAGAAACCTCTGAAATGATACCTCTTCCACTTGATGTACAACAGGTGGTGGAACTATCGGAGGAACATGAATTTCTGGAACCTGAACTGGAAGTACCTGTTGCTGCCTTTGCTGAGTAATGAACTCAGCTATCATTGCATAATTCCTCTTCAGCTGATCTAATTGCTGAGCCATATGAGCCACATCTACTGATGGCATAGGAGGAACCTCATCTCTCCCATTTCCACCCACAGAACCCACTTCAGAAGGTAGATCTCGTCTAGAACGGCCTCGACCTTGTCCTCTACCACGACGTGGAGGCTTCCCAATACTGATAAGAAGAACAAACAACATCAGACTCACTATGCATACTTAACGCAGATATATATATACCAAAGAAATACACAATTGGACGAGACAAAAATCCTATGCTCCGTAGTTATCTTAATCAACACTTATACGAGTGCTCATACATCTCTTTCTATCTTCTATATTAATTAAGAATTATAATCTATAGCTCTGATACCACCTTGTCACACCCCAACTCCAGTGGTGCAACGGTCCTAGGGCAAAGGTAGGCTTAAGGCCACCATAAACTCGTAGAACCCTCATATCCTGGATCTCATATATATTTCATATTTACATCATATATAATTATCATTAAAACATTCATTTCAAAGATTTAGGTATCACCATTCATACATATATATGTTTATCATTAAGACATTTTCTCTTGTTCTTTACCGATCAAAAGATACTTCCCACATCACTAAGGAACAAGGGTAACCCAATCATAACCGTTTAGACATCAAAATATTATCATCCTCAATATCTATCTATGAAGCTCTAGAGTATACTCCCAATACATACAATACCATAATACAATTCAATAAATAAATATATATAAATCAAAATGATTACAATGGAGACTTCTTGGAGGAATGAATCAAGAAGCTTGATCTTCTATATTAGCTCCCTCTCGAGCTACACTATCACCTGTAATCCACAGAAGAGGAGTGAGCCTTCAACTCAATAAGATATGAATATGCAATATAAAAGAAATACATCAATTCAAAGGAAAGGTCAATCCAAAGAACATGGGTAAGAAAAATATCAAATGGTTATGCTTACAAGAACAAAAGTACTCACAATCGAATAACACTATCAAATTATATGGTAGAACTATAAAGTGCATCAGTAGCCTTGCTACCTATCACCACAGAGCACATCGGTAGTCCTTGCTACCTTATCGCAAACGCCTGCTTGGCCAGGCATACGCCTAGAGCTCATGGTCCCCTTTAGGTGGAACACTGATAAAAATCCTATCAGTTAGGTTCCCAAAGTGCACAATAGACCAATGAATTTACTCTTATTGGGAAGAGCGTTCTATCTATAGGGTCATACGGTTGCAATCTCACAAGAAACATATTGGTCACAAGACCATCAACATATAACATAAATTCAATCAAGTTAGCGAATAGGTTTCATATGAACTTGATCCAAGGAAAGATGACCAAGTCATTTACAAGATAAATATAGCAATCATGTGAAAATAATTATCATTGGTTTGAGGATATCACGGAAACTTTAATTAATAGGTCATTAATACAAAATCATATATGAGAAGGAAAGGCTTGGACAAATCATTCCAAAGAAACAATATGCATATGCAATGTTCATACTTACCTCTACACAAATTTATCCTTGAATTTCCCTCAATAGCTTGCCTTAACAATAATCTCTTCTAATTTCTTGAGTTCTCTTCTCTTATTAAAATTTCTCCAAATATTCAAAATTAGGGTTTTTCCTTAATTAATAATACATAATATGATTCCTCAAAACTTTAACCATATCATAGTTTCTATTTTTATTCCCAACATAAATTTAATTCATCTCTTAAAGAAAAATTTGAATTTAATTTTGAATTTACTGTTCACTTTAACAATCCATAAATTCTGATTTCTCCCACATTAATTACCATTAATAGCCTCAAAATTCTTGTAATAAATCCTATATACCCATAATTAACTATCCTAACTACCAAAATTTATTAATCTAACAAGAAAATGACATTTGAAAAAAATTTATCTTATTTCACCAAAACTGATTTCCTTGAGAAAATCTGCTTGAAACTGAAGATGGATGCCTTAAAATATGATAATCTAGTGATTTAATGCATTAATTTTTTGAGTATTAATGCATTAGAAAAATAAATGGAACAAATCTGAGAAGAACAGAAGAAGAAAAATCGTGAAGGAAAATCGCTACTGGGAGTATGGTTATATAGGCTACTGCCTCAAAATTTTCGCTCGCCAACTCACCTCGGCAAAGCCACCTCACAATTGCCACTTCGCCAATCCCACTTCGCATGTCCAATTCGCATATGCCGCATCGCATATGCCATCACGCCAAACTCTCTTCCCCTAACTCCACTTCGTATATGCCACCTCGGCAATGCCTCTTCGCCAAACTCGCCTCGCCTAACTCCACTTCGCATATGCCACCTCGGCAATGCCTCTTCGCCAAACTCGCCTCGCCTAACTCCACTTCGCATATGCCACCTCGGAAATGCCTCTTCTCCAAACTTCTCTTCGTATATGCTACCTCGCATTTTCTGGCTCGCAATGCCACTTTGAATTGCCGGGTCGCAAATGCCAGATTCTACCGAGCTGAAACCCTTCCTCGACAACTTATATTTAATTAGCTCGCAAATGAGCTACAAACATCTAAACTTCCTGATTCTTTTTATCACTTAAAATAGACACTTAGGGGTCCAACATATCCAAATTTCAAATCAAAAGGATACCTACATAGACTATGGTGAATTTTTAAAGTTCACCCTGACTTTACTTCCTAAACTCCTTCGAATAGGTTTGAGTAATTCCATTCTCCACTGAATTATACTTATCCATTTCTCCTAAAATTTTACAGCCAATATCATAACACATAAAGAAACATTTCTCATGTTTACACTTTTGGCTCATTCAGCCTCAATCATTCCCAAAAAAATCAAACATACTCAGATTCCTGCAGAAAATAATGAACCATACAGGTTCTGGTCAAGGAGGCATAACTCTTTACACACACAGAATTTATAGAACCATTTTACAGAATTAAAGATGAAATATACATCTACAACTTTTATATTTTACACTTTACCAAATTATTCCTTTAAGTCATGATATCAGCCTCACAAAAATCCTCCCTGCAACCAGAAATTCTGAATTCTATAAAACACTTTTATATTCTAAATTATTTCAACAAACATAAAGTTTATTAAAATAACAAAAATTGATAGATATTACAAATTATGTCAACTTAAAAAAAAAAAAAAAAAATTGGGATCCACAAATGACACGTCAGCACCATATCACATTGGACTAACTGCGTTAGACCGCGAACCCTAAATTATTAACAGCAATAATCCTATATTTCTTTTTGTTAAAAAAAAATTCACAAACCCCAAAATAAAATGACCCAAATTACATGATACTTTTTTGTACTTATCCCTTTTTATTATTAGTAATCCATTATTTTGCAACAATCCCCACATTAATGGATTAACAAAATTAATAAAAAAATTTACTTGAAAATTTTAAGTGTGCCTGTGAAAGAACAATGCATCAAGATAGGTAGCTTTCATTTTAAACCTTCTTTAATAAAAACCTATTAGACTCACTTAACTAGTTGATACACTATGCCTTAAATCATTAGTTGTTTATGCAAGCCTAAACAATAAGTCTCCCACACAGCTCTTCTGATTCTATATTTGTTTTTGGTTGTGTTCTTTGGCCCTGAACTTCTCGGGACTTATACGTGCTTAGAAAATTTTGCCTTTAAAATTTTTCGTAAAGGCGGCCAACTCTATGTGCATATAGGTACGTTCCTATCAAAGGTATCCTACAATATCTCATTTGATGTTTTAAACTTTTTATTTGCCAAGATATAAGAATCATTAAACACACAGCGTATCATGAATCATTGTAGGTAGCACTGGTGCATCATAAAAATAGGAGATAGTGTTTATTCTAAAGTTTTCAAATTTTTGTTATCCTATTGAATCTAGTCCATGAGATCTCCAATCACTGTGTTAGAATCTATTTCTTTATGTTAAGGCTTTTAACCCCATTTCATTTGATGTGCAGTTTACTTACTCTTTCAACAACTTTTATCAGCGAATCTGCAATATTTTTCTTTGATTTTACAGTTTTTGAAAATGATACCATTCGAGAGCAAATGCCTAATGGTATTATGTCTACCATGAATGTATTTAGACTTACCATTATATATCATATTTTATGCCCTTGTAATAGTTATTTGATTTATCAATGTACCATAATGGAATATTCTCCAAAAAATGTTGAACCTACTTTTCTTCTTCATCAGCTTTATCTAAAGCGATGAGTTCAAATTCGATCATTGAGGGTGCTATCAAAGTCTGTTTTAATGATTTTCATAATACCGCAACACCTTCTAGTGTGAATACATATCCACTAGTTAATTTTGATTCCTCGGAATCTGAAATCCAATTGTTTTATTTCTTGGAGTAAGATCCACCAATTCCCATGTATGTTTACTTAGGATAGAATCAATTTCATTGTCTATAGCTTCTTTTAGAAAGGAGCATTTGGAGTTGACATTGCCTCATTAAATATTTGAGGGTCACCTTCTAACATGTATGTCAGAAAGTCAGGTTTGAATGACTTTGCAGACTTATCCCTTTTACTCCTTCGAGGCTCAAGCTCTTTTGCGTCACATTCATTATCCTTAGATATAGATTCACTCGATCTTTTATAAGATGATTCATATTTATTCTAAAATGGTTCACCCTGATTTTCACCCTGATTTCTATTCATAGGATATATTCTCAAAGAACTAAATGTCCCTAGATGCTAGGATTGTTTTGGCATAAATTGCATTTTTAGATTTGTGAACAAAAAATATGTATGCACTAGTATTTGGTGCATAGCTAATGAATATGCAATCAACAGTTTTTGGTCCTAGAGGAACGTGTTTATTAGGAGGTATTACTACCTTCACTAGACACCCCCACACTTTCAAATGTTCATCAGATGGAGTTTTGTTCGTTGTATTCTAATTAAAATAAAGCAAACAACTCTTAAAAATAAAAAAGAACATACCATAAAATTATTAACTAAAATCATATGCCTTTCATTTATATATAAAGGATGAAAAAATATATTTGAACATAAATAATTCTTATCTTTTGAAAAAACATGCCTATTATTGTCACATCCCACTTTTGGGACATGAGGGTTCTAGGATACGGGTAAATATAAGGTCACTAAATATCCGTAGAACCAGTTAACATATCAATTTCAGTTAATCATTTATCAATTTTCATAACCTATATAGTAAATTTTATTCTAAATTTTATTTCTTTTACATCCTATACCCTTGATCTTCACAATTCAATGATACATACATTATATTTCTATAGCCCTTTCTTCAATACCTTTTCCATGTTATTTGTATTACATTCCATTCAATATCTTATTACCAATCGTACATACTTTGTTTCAGTCATAATCACATAATACTTATCTTATTAACTATGTACTTCAGTCATTTCGGTTATTTCTAAACTTTATTGTGCTTATAACATGTTAATTAGTTTGATTATATACATAGTACCCTATGCATTATTTACTTATCTATATGCAGTACTATGGAGCTCTAAAGAGTTTACCTTTTGACTTAACAAGATATAACAATTATCATAGACTCTTCGATATCCCAAGTCGGAGGAAGAAGTGACTTGGAATGTAGCTTCTACTATTTGTTCCTGTGAAATAATAAATAACTATGAGGTGAGTATAACAATACTCAGTGAGCTAATTATACATCATTAAATATATACATTAAATGGGTAGCAATAATGAAACAAATGAAAGGGTTATCAAAATAAGAAAGTGACAATGATTGATGAGAATAAGTAAAAAGATTATCAAGTTAAGTGAATAATAATGATTAAGAAAAACAGAAAAAACGGCTGTCAATGTTATATTTTAAACATAAGCACTTTGCACACCAAATATCTTAGGTGAAAGGAATGGGTATCAATAATGAATAACATTGAGTGGCCAAATTCTTGATATCATGTTCATATGTAAAAGCAATGGCATAATCCTTATAGTATCGTATCATATCATGTGTTATATTTTTATTTATGTGCAATCTAAAATATTTTTTTCAAAATTGCAAAGAAAAATTTTTATAGTCTTCTGTGACATTAATATTTACCCCTATAAGCAATGAAAATAGATATTTCTAATAGTCTATCACATCATACAATACCTCAAAACATCCGTCCTATCTAGGCCTCTAAAAATATATATTCTCAATTTATCACACTTAATCAACATTCACGTATTATTTAGCAAATTTAAAATATATATTCGAAGAAGAAACTGTACTGATTCAAGTCAAAATTTTGTGCATAACTATATTCAAACTTAATAGATCTTGATAAGTTTTCTTTTAATTGTAGATTGATCCATAAAAATAAGCAAATTCAGTATATACAGATGAAAATTAACATAATGATACTTACAAGGTATTCCATATTTGCTTGATATTGATAGTTACAACACAATTATTTTAAAAAAAAATTAACCTGCTAAGCATCAATTACAGTTAATTTTGTAATTGTGAAAGTATAAACTATATAAATCATAAAATTTTATAAAAATTTCCACAGAATATCTTCTATAATATTAACATTTACTTTATGTAAATGAAGAAAACAAACACCTCTAAATGTAGCACACAACATACTACCAGTTCTCATCCAATCAATTATCCCATTTGAGCCTCTAATAACACTCAATCTGAAAAATATCATAGTTTATCAACATTCTTATAATATTTAAGGAAAATTAAAGTCCATAATTGAAGATAAAATGATTTATCCAACATCTTACCAAATTTTTGCAACCTTTAAGTTATAAAAAAACAATTATACTTATAGATTAAGAAATTAGGAACATATTCAATCATTATATTCTTAGACCGAGATTTTAACAAAATAGAAATCTATAATAAATTAAATTATAATACAAGCATCACAATATCCCTAACACATAATAATAATAATAATAATAATAAATCATTTACATAATGCAATATGAAATTTTATTACTTAAAATTTGGATCGCACCCGAAAATTATTGAATATTTCTTTAAAGTTAAATCAATTCATTATATAAGGAGAGATATGTAGCTCTTAATTAATATTTAATATACATAAAATATAACTTTATATAATAATTTAATTGTAATCCAACCACTACATTCAAATAAAAATTCTAACAGTACCACATTTATGACCATTGAATAACAATTCTCAAGTTAAGACTTATTTTACTAAGTATTAATTTATCATATTTGTTCACTTTTTTTCTAAATCCTACATCATTACACCTTGAACACAT
>CANXYC010750868.1:0-11749 GCA_948193065.1 Aleurites moluccanus | reverse complement strand
GAGACACTACTTGTATGGTGAGAAGTGTGAGATTTTCACAGATCATAAGAGTTTGAAGTATATATTTCAGCAGAAAGATCTTAACCTTAGGCAAAGAAGATGGGTTGAATTGCTTAAGGATTATGACTGTGAAATCTTATATCATCCAGGAAAAGCCAATGTGGTAGCGGATGCATTGAGTAAAAAGTCCTCGAGGAGCTTGTCCCATATTCAAGTGAGCAGGAGGTCCCTAGTGAGGGAAGTGCAAGGATTGCATGATATGGGAATCAGTTGGGAATTGTCAGAGTCAGGAGTTCTTTTGGCAAATTTCCAAGTCAAGCCACTTCTCATTGAGCAAATTAGAAAAGCTCAAGATAGAGCCCTCAGTTGGTGATGATAAAGAATGAAGTGGGATCAGAAAATGCTTCAGGATTTCATGTGGTTGATGGCTTGTTAAGGCATGGTAGTAGGCTATGTGTTCCAGCTGTTGATAGGTTGAGAGATATGATTCTTAATGAAGCATATCATGCTAAGTATAATGTGCATCCAGGTGCAACAAAGATGTATCATGACATCAAGAACTCATATTGGTGGAGTGGAATGAAGAGAGATGTTGTTGAGTATGTGGCCAAGTGTTTAACTTGTCAGCAAGTCAAGTTTGAGCATCAGAAGCCATCTGAATTACTCCAAGAGTTGTCGTTGCCATATGAAAATGGGAGAGAGTGACTATGGATTTTGTGGTCGGATTACCAAGAACTTCAAGAGGCTATGACTCAATATGGGTCATTGTGGATAAATTGACCAAGTCGGCCTATTTCCTACCAGTTAAGAAAACCTATGGAGTTTCTCAGTATGCCCAGATTTATGTGGATAAGATTGTTAAGCTTCATGGAGCACCAGTTTCAATCATATCAGATAGAGGTACTCAGTTTACCTCGAGATTTTGGCAGAAATTGCAAGAGTGTTTGGGTACTCAACTTGATTTCAGCACGGCTTTCCATCCACAAACAGATGGTCAATCAGAGAGGACCATCCAAACTCTAGAAGACATGCTAAGGATGTGCATTCTAGACTTTGGAGGAGCTTGGGATGCTCACTTGGCATTGATTGAATTTGCCTACAACAGCAGTTATCACTCCACAATTCAAATGTCTCCTTATGAAGCCTTGTATGGAAGGAAGTGTAGATCACTTCTGTGTTGGGATGAAGTTGGAGAAAAGCATATTGAAGGACCGGAATTGATAAGGTATACTTCAGAGAAGGTTCTATTGATTCGAGAAAGATTGAAGACAGCTTTCAGTAGACAAAAGAGTTATGTCGATCCGAAGAGAAAGGATCTTCAGTTTTCCATTGGAGATCTTGTATTTCTGAAGATATCTCCAATGAAGGGAGTTCTACGGTTTGGCAAGAAAGGTAAGCTGTCTCCAAGGTTTATTAGGCCTTTTGAGATTTTGAGCAAGGTTGGGGAAGTTTCCTACAAGTTGGCTTTGCCTCCTAGCATGGATAAGATGCATCCGGTATTCCATGTATCGATGCTTCGGAAGTATGTAGCTGATCCTTCCCATGTATTGCAAGTGCCGGAAGTGGATATCCAATCGGATTTGTCATATGAAGAGATCCCAATTGAAATTGTAGATTGAATGGTTAAGAAGCTAAGGAACAAGGAGATACCCATGGTCAAAGTTTTGTGGAGAAACCAAGTTATGGAAGAGTGCACATGGGAGAGTGAGCAAAACATGCAAGAAAGATATCCCCATTTATTTCAGATTTGAGGTAGCTTATTATAAATTAGAGGACGAATTTATATAAGAAGTAAGAATGTAATATCTTCCATTTTTTAGTGTTTTTATTGATTTTGTAAGTTTGAAGAATTTCTTTTGATTTTAAATGAGAATGTTTGAGAATTTCAGGAATTTCTGATTTAATGCAGTTATAGTAGTTTATGATGAAAATTGCATGATCTTAAAGACATAATTTGGTAAAGTTTAAAACATAAAAGTTGTTAATTTATGTCTTAGATATAATTTTGCAAAATATTTTGGCAAAATTCTATGTGTGTGATGAGTTGTGTCTATTTGAGCAAGGCTGGTCTGGTTGAGAGTTTCTGCTGGGATGCAGTGTATGTTTGAAATTACTGGGAATGACTGAGGTAGAATTAGCCAAAGGTGTAAACATTAAAAATGTTACTTTGTGTGTTATAAAGATGAATGTAAAATTTCAGAATTTTTGGATAGGTGTATCTCAGTGTAGAGTGGGTTTTATCAGACCTGTTCGGAGAGATTCTAAGGCAGCAAGTCTAGGTAACTTTTGGAGAGTCACCATGGTCTGTGTGTTGGTCCTTTTGATTTGAAATTTTGATATGTTGTGCCCCTACATGTTGATTTTAAGTGATAAAAAGAATTAGTAAGTTTGGACACTTGAAGCTCATTTGCGAGCTGGCTAAGTGTGAGATGTCTAGGCAGGGTTTTAACTTAGAGGAATTTTGTTATGGCGAGCCAGCAAAATGAGAGGAGGCATTTTACAAGCAGGCAAAGGTGAAGAGGCGAAATGGCGAAGTGGTGAGGTGAGTTTGCCAAAGTGGCAATTCGCGAAGAGGAAGTTGGCAAAGAGCTTTGGCGAAGAACTTTGGCAAAGAACTTTGGCCAAGAGCTTTAGCGAAGAGATTTGGCGAAGAGGATAAGGCGAGGTGGCATTATGCAAAGAGGCATTATGCGAAGAAGCATTATGCGAAGTGGTAGTTCGCGAAGAAGCGAAGAGGTGAAGAGGCGAAAAAGCATTGCCAAGGTGGCATGTGCGAGGAAGAATTCGCGAGGAGAGTCTGGCGAGGCAGCATACACGAGGTAGCATATACGAGCTGGAATAGCGAGGAGGCAATGTCGGATCAAGTTTGGCGAGTTGGAAAGTGCGAGCTAGGAAATACGAAGTGGGAATGGCGAGCTGGTTAGGCGAGGTAGCTTTGTCGAGGAAGGTCTGGCTAGGCGAGCTGGCTAACGTGTTTCTGGGACAATGTTTTATTTAAACCCAACAACTCCCAGTAGCGTTTCACGATTTTCCTTTCTTCTTCCTTCCATTAAATTCAGTCTTTTCTCATATTATTTCAATTTCTTGTCTAAGGCATTAATACTCAAATTAATGCAATAGAAATCTAGATTAGCATATATTAAGGCAGAAATCATTAGATTTGAGCAGTAATCTCAGAATTTCAGTTTGAAGGAAATAAGGTAAATTTTCTTCCTAAGATATTTTCTTTGGATTTATTTAAGTCTATAGGTTAGGATAATTAATGCTGGGTATACAGAATTTATTGCTAGTGATCTGAAGCTATTAATGGTAATTAATATGGGAGAAATCAGTTTGGTGAAACTGCCATGAACAGTAACTCCGAAAATTAAATGCAGATTTTCTTTAAAGGATAAATAAAAATTGTTATTGGGAATCAAGAATAGAGACTCTAAGATAATTAATGTATATTTGAAAAATTTTCTTAGGAGAAGAAATTCGAATTGATTGAGGAATTATAAGTGGGCAGATTGCTAAGAGGAATTTAAGAGAAATTGTGTAAGAGGTATGAACATCCCATTTGATTATTGTTCTTTAAAATTAAAATGACCAAAGTATTCTTATATTTGATTATCCTATTATATATATATTTATAAACTTGTATAATGTGAATGGCTTGATCAATCTTCTTGGATCAAGTCTATACGTTCTTACTTGTGAACCCGATTTGAATGATGTTATATGATGATGGTCTTGCGACCAATATGTTTCTTATGAGATTGAAACCCCATGACCCATGGATAGAATGCTCTTCCCAATGAGAGTAAATTCATTGGTCTATTGTGCACTTTGGGAGCCCAGCCGATAGGGTTTTTATCGGTGTTCCACCTAGAGTGGGCCATGAGCTCTAGGCGCATGCCTGGGCAAGCATGTGTGCACGTTAAGGTAGCAAGGCTACCAATATGTATGTTATGATATGAGATCAGTTCTACCATATGAGATTTGATAATGCCATTCCTTGTGGGCATTCTATGTTCTAAATATGAACCATGATTTGATTTATGACATGATTTGATAAAGCCAAAATTATTGTGAGAACCATGTTTCCTTCAAGCAAAGCTTATGATTTCTTTCAAACCTATATGTATAATTATTTGTTCATGACTATGATTCGATGTTTAGATATTTGATTATAATGTTCATATCTTACTGAGTTGAAAGCTCACTCCTCTTCTGTGGATTTCAGGTGATAGCATAGCTCGTGAGGGAGCTAATAGAGAGGATCGGGCTTCTTGACTTGTTTATTCCAAGAAGCTTCATTGTAATAATTCTTTTGAAATATTTTGTATAATTATTAAATGGTATCATGACACAATATGTAATGGGACTGTACTCTAGAGCTCTGTAGTTAGTCATTCGAGGATATTAGTACATTTTGATGTATGATTGTTACCTTTTGGGTACTCTTGTTCCTTAGTGATGTAAGATGCATCTTTTGATCATTAAGGAACAAGAGAAAGATATGAAATGATAATAGAAAGATATGATTGATGTTTAATTATATATATGGACATGATCATGATATGATAATGTATGATGTTGTAATTGATATAATGATGTATGAGATTCATGATTTGTGAGTTCTACGGGTTTATGGTTGCCTTAAGCCTACCCTTGCTCTAGGACCGTCGCACCACTAGAGTTGGGGTGTGACACCTAAACACTTGGGTTTGATCTTGCACCTGCAAAATGATCAAGTAAAATACTCAAGTGTAATATTGAGGAGTGGACATAAGCAAGTATTGGCCGAACCACTATAAAATTCTGGTGTCTCATTTTTCTCTTCCCTCCTTCATCTTATTAATTTTTAATTTTCCCTTAATTTGTCAAACAACCAATTCACCCCCCTCTTTGTTGCCATTGGAACTTTCACCATCAAATAGAACTATAATCTTAATTCTTAATTGCTCTTTAATCCTCCATTTAACTAATTTAATCAGTTTAGCCCATACAATCATTAACTCTATTTATATTATACTATAACCTCCAAAAGTCTAATTAATTACACCTATAAATATATATAACATTTAGATAAGACAATGATAAGAAAGCAAGAGTTTTAAGAGGCAATAATAAGGAAGAAAGAAAGAAATAGCAAATGAGAAGTAACAAGATAAGATATTTCAGAAAAGGATAAACAACTTTTAGAGGATAAATAACAAAGAAAAGATAATAAAAAATTTATGAAAGGAAACGAATATGAAGCAAGTAAGATCAATTAAGAAACGAAATGCAAAATCAACTTCAAACTAAATGAAACATCCCATTGATATTCGACTCTTCTAACATAATACTCTGATATCACCATTGTCACAATCCAAACTCAGGGAGCGCGATCGGCGTGCAGCTATACTAGAGTCTAACCACACAAGCCTAATAAATAATATACTTATAACCTATAATATACAAATGAATAATTAATTAATTACTTATATCCATATATTATCATTTAAGTACTATTTAAATAATTAACAATTCTCTACAAGTAAGACATAAGACGAATAATAATATTTGAAAATCAACTAAAATTCCCCAAAAGTAATTACAAATAACTATCCTTAAGACCTTTGCTTGGTTTTGGAAGAAACTGGTAAAGCCTTGCCAAAGAAGACCACAAACTTTCAAAGAAACTAAAATTTGAAAGAGTGAGCAAATCATGCGCTCAGTGAGAAAATATATAAAGGTAGGGAAGGAACCTAACATTTTAAACAATTAAGTACACATACACCTAATACCTATACAACAAATAACATTAACTCAAATACAAATAATAATTAAATACAATCATTAAATACTCTCTTCTAAATCACATTATGTAAAAATATATAAATTTCACATATAACTTGTACAAATAATTTTTTTTTTATATACTTATAAATTCATTTAAAATAAATAATGGGGAGAGTTCCAACTGAGCACTTGTGTGACATAGAGCCCATATAACATATAAGGTCCATACATGTATAATATATAAGATTTAAAAACCATATAACATATAAGAACTGTAGAGTATACATCATATTATTCCCCACAAGCCAAATACATATAACATATAAGGTTGAAACCTAAGAGAAACCAAGGTACCATGGAAAGTTCGAGTCTTTATCTCACCTCAAATAAAAATATAATATAGAAAATAATAAAAATAATAATTATTATAATGGCTCATAAATTTAGATACAAATAAATTCTAATATTAAAAATCCAATAACAACCATTATATACACATATTACACATTGCAAACAAATTTATATATCATGTAATTATTCATATTATATAGATTATCTTCCCCAACTTCTAATTACAAGAAAATTCAATTAATTTATTCATACAAAAGTCACACACATAAACATTAAATTATTTCAATTGAACTTTATATATTCTCTCACTTAAAATAATATAATTTACAATAAGATTAATCAATCTTCTAATCACCCAAGTCAACACCTGAACATATACATAATAAATCAACATTCTATAAACTAAAATACCAAGAAAATATATAATTAACATATACAAATGCAATACTATTAACTTATATAAAATACATACTTAAATGAAACTTAAAGTGCAAGTTCTTTTCAATAAACTCATTATGACTACAAATATATATTTTATTACAGAGTATTATAACCTTCTCCAAATTAACTCAAATTTTAACACCAATTAGCTAACATATACATAAATATAACTCTAAAAAATATCCAAATTCGGAATCGTTTCAGTCTTTAAATATCAATCCAAGTTTAACTATACAGCTAGCTGTCATGACACTTGTAGTATAATAAACTTAACTTATAAACCTATATTTCACAACTCCAAAAATTATAAAAAATTTCAAAAGGTCCAGTAATTAACTCTCAAAAATTAAAATCAAAAGGATTTCATTTGGCTTTTTTAAAAAATTCACATTTTGGAGCTATCTTGAACATCTTGTCTCACCAAATAATTTATACAAATTCTATTATAAGTGGCGATCCAACCATTGGATAATTTTAAAATTTAAACCATAAAAATTAGACATCTATTTCTCAAACATATCAAAAGTTTACCGTAAATTATTTCTCTAATAGTTATGTAATTCGTAATTTTCAATATATACTTATATGAACCCTAACTTATCATTCTCAATATATAAATCCTAAATTCTTTGTATTCTTTAATTAAATCAATTAAAATTAACTCCAGTAATAATAAAATCCAGAAATATATATTTTTTAGTTATTTGTCATCATGCTCCACAAATAAATTCTCAAGATCTAACCAAAACTTTTAATTATTTATATTTATTCTGTTATTTTAATCTCATAAGATAGGCATCCAAAAATCATCTATCATGAATTCACATCAATATGAATATGTAAAAAATTACTGTATCATGTCTTACCTCTAAGAAACTCCAAGAAATTAGAAGATGATGAAGAAAATATTTAAGAATAACATGGTCTCTCAAATTTTTCTCTCTTTTTCCTTTTTTTTTTTCTTTCTTAATGTATGACTACTACTCTAAGAAATATAACTCTTATATACCACCAAAAGAGAAACACAACCCTAATTCTTAATTTCTCTTTAATCCTCCATTTAACTAATTTAATTATTTTAACCCATAAATATCTTATTTTCTAAAATTAATCATTAACTCTATTTAAATTATATTATAACCATAACATTTAATTATATATCATATAAATTCTCCAAAAGTCCAATTAATTATAATTCATATGAAAATATGAAAATAACCTTGATTCACTATAAATATAAATTATATTTAAAATACTCCAAATTGACTTTGTTGGATCTCTTGGGTTTGATATTAATTTTGATGATAACAAAATATGTTGATTGTGTTATTTTTGTTAACAATTTTGTTTGAGTTGGTTAAGGCATGAGAAATCATGACCAATACTAAAGTATAGGTTTAAACACTATTTGAAAGAATATGTATGCTAAGGGGGAGCATATTTGAGAAATGCAACAAATTAAAATTTAAGTTGCAGGAAAGTAGTAGCCGCTACTAAGAATGTAGCGCTCGCTACTAAGTAAGTCACAGTCACTACACAATTTTCACGGCTGCAAATTTTAAATCCAAAAGGTTTAAAAACTCAGGATCAGAGTGAGCAAAATAGTAGTGTCCACTGCTTTGATGTAGCGCCTGCTACTTTGATGTAGCGCTCACTATCAAGTAAGTAGCAACCACTACCTATTATTCACAGTCACTATATTTAATCCAGAAGATCCAATAGCTTGAGTCTGAAGCTGTAGCCCCCGCTACTTAAATAAGTAGCCCCCACTACTTATGAGTAGCGCCCACTACTCTAGAAAATCAACAATAAAAACTAGCCGTTGGAAAAGTTGTCAACTTTACTTTTTGGCATTAAATGAAGCCAAACGACTATATTTCATCCAAGACTATAAATATGAGTTGGTGGAAAGCTTAAACATAAGACAATAATAATTAAGAACTTATGATTAAGCTAATGCACCAAATCATTCATATTTATGGTTTGAAAAACTTATTTATTGTAAAAGCATTTTTATAAGCTATTAGTTGTAAATCTTTGAGTTGGTTAAGACTCATTGATTATTTGAGAGTTGGAAAAAAGGTAAAGGGGATTTTTCTTCTTCTCATCTCTTGTAATTCTTAAAGGTTTGAGTATGAACTTTAGTAAAACACTTTTATAGGTTTGATTATGAGCCTAAACACTTAGGTTTGATCTTACACTCGCAAAAGGATCAAGTAAAATACTCAAGTATGATCTTGAGGAGTGGACGTAGGCAAGTATTAGCCGAACAACTATAAAATTCTTGTGTTTGATTTTTCTCTTCCTTCCTTCATCTTATCAAATTTTAATTTACCTTTAATTTGTCATTCTAACCAATTCACCCCCCTCTTGGTTGCTAAAGGGACTTTTAGACTTCATATTTATACCTTTAATTATCATTTATATTTCATAACTTGAATTTTGCCTATATATAAATATCTAAAATATTCTCAACTAAAAATCTGAGGTTTCACAAAGATTGTTGAGAAAAAGATAGAGTAAAACGGTGGAGTTGTTGTCCTTATGGCTTAAACTTGTTTTGTTTTGCTATGTGAACTTTGAGTTTTTGATATTAATGACTAGTTTATTATTATTGTTATTTTGATACTTTTTGGTTTAAATTGATAAGAGTTACTTTGCTAATGTTTAGATCTTTAACTTTTGCATCATCAATTATGTGACGTGATAAATATTTACCATGTGGAGATAATGTGGCACTCCTAGCCAACATCATCAACTAACGTGTGTTATTCACGTGTGTCGATCCGGTCTTTTTCCTAGTGAGTGAGCAATCGGTGAAAATTTTTCAAAGTTTAATGATCATATTAGAATAATCCTTAAAGTTTGGTGATCACTATGTGTCGTTGATGTGTTATGCTCCGTCATCACCATCGGTTGACATGGACACCACATGTTCCAATTTGATAAAAAAACCTAACAAGTGATCATCGGATAAAACTTTTTAAAAAGGCTAGAAATTAATCTGTAACGATTTTTTGATTTGTGATCAAAATAGAAACCTAATAGTTTAGTGAATAGTAGTATTATTTGCCTCGTAATCTCCATCATCAAAATTTTAAATCCTCTCCCCTTCCCTAAAAGGAAAAAAAAAATTCAAATTAAAATTTTTTACAATTAACTTTTTTATATTAAATTATCATATCTTCACTCCATTTCCCTGTCTCATTATACACCATCTTTATTTCTTTCTTTTTCTAAAATCTAGGAGTAGAACTAGCTTTCAAAAATTGAAGACCAAAAATAAGAATAAAAAAAGAAAAATTAAATTTATTAAGACTATAAAAATTAATTTTTTTAAACATCATAATTACATATGAAAATATTTATGTAGAAATTATATTAGGATATATAGATAAGAAAATAAAATTTTGAAGAACTTAATACTTTATATATGTTTTTTTTTTTTAAAATATGAAATCGTAAACTTTAAATAGATTATTTAAATAATTAAGGTAAAACATATTAAATTAAAGTTAATATATAAAAGTTATATATAATAAATAAAATTTAAAAGAATAACAAGTAAAATGTATATATTCATCATAAATATATTTAAAATATATGTACAAAAATGAAATTTTGAAAGATGAGAAGGGACATTTTTATAAAGTACATAAAATTTTATGAGAAAAATATAAATTTAATAAATTTATATGGATAAATTTAAAAATTAAGATTAATTTTTATATACTCATTAAATAATTTTATATGACTTTAGGGGTTCAAAATGGACAAATTAAAAATGTAATATCTGCCATTTTTGTAGTGTTTTTATTAATTTTGTATGTTTGGAGAATTAATTAATTTAAAAATGAGAATGTTTGAGAATTTCAGAATTTCTAATTTATTGTAGTTGCAGGATTTTGTGATGATAATTGCATGATCTTAAATACATAATTTGGTAAAGTGTAAAACATGAAAGTTATGAGTTTATGGCTTAAATGTAATTCTGTAAAATGGTTTGACAAAATTTTGTATAAGTGATGAGTTATGTTTATTTGAGCAAGACTGGTCTGGTTGAGTGATTATGCAGGAAGTCAGTGTATGTTTGAATTTACTGGGAATGACTGAGACAGAATTAGATAAAGGTGTGAACATAAAAAATGTTCCTTTATATGTTGTGATGATGGCTGTAAAATTTCAGAATTTTTGGATAAGTGTATCTCAGTAGAGAGTGGTTTTTCTTAGGACTGTTCGGAGAGATTCTAAGGCCGTAAGTCTGGGTAACTTTTGGAGAGTCACCATGGTCTGTGTGTTAGTCTTTATGATTTGAAATTTTGATATGTTGTGCCCCTACATGTTTATTTTAAGTGGTAAAAATAATTAGTCAGTTTGGATATTTGTAGCTCATTTGCGAGCTGGCTAAGTTTGAGATGTCCAGAAAAGGTTTTAACTTAAAGAAATTTTGGAGTGGTGAGCCGGCAAAATGCGAAGTGGCATTTTGCGAGCCGGTAATGCGAAGTGGCAAAGTGGCAAAGAGGATTTGGCGAAAAGGTTTGGCGAAGAGGCATTATGCGAAGAGGAAATGTGCGAAGTGGCAGTTCACGAATGTAATATCTGCCATTTTTGAAGTGTATTTGTTGATTTTATTTGTTTGGAGAATTTTTAAATTTTAATGAGAAGTTTGAAAATTTCAGAAACCTTGTTTAGAACTGCAGCAGAATTCAGTGTTGACCATTACTTGCACTTAAAGACATAATTGGGTAAAATATAAAATATGAAAGTTGTTAATTTATATTTTAGCTATAATTCTGTAAAATAGTTTGATAAGATTCTGAGTATGTGATAAGTTGTGTCTATTTGAGCAAGGCTGGTCTGGATGAGAATTCCTGCAGGAATGCAGTATGTGTTTGGAATTTCTGGGAATGACTGAGGAAGAATTTGTTGAAGTTGTAAACATGAAAAATGTTTTTGTGTGTGTTGAGATGATGTCTGTAAAATTTCAGAATTTTTGGATAAGTATATCTCAGTGGAGAGTGTTTTGTATCAGGACTATTCGGTTGGGTTTGATGCAGGAGTCTGGGTGACTTTTGGAGAGTCACCACTGTCTGAGTGTTGATTAGTTTGATATGAAATTTGATTGTGTTGTGCTTCTGTCTGTTGACATTAAGTGGCAAGAAGAATTGATGAGTTTGGATTAGTGTGG
>CANXYC010750730.1:0-12177 GCA_948193065.1 Aleurites moluccanus | reverse complement strand
CCTCTAAAAACTATACCCATTAAGTGTGATAATACTAGTGTCACAAATCTATCAAAAAACCCTGTTCAACATTCAAGAAGTAAACATATTGACATTAGACTTCATTTTCTTAGAGATCATATGCAAAATCATGATGTTGCTCTAGAATTTATTGTGTCAAATAAACAATTGGCAGATATTTTTACAAAACCCTTGAATGAAGAAAGGATGAATTTTATTAAGAGAGAATTAGGTATGTTGGATGGAAAAATGTTTGAAAATTAATTCTGTGCTTTTTAGTCGCAGCCGTGACCCACTTAGTCGCAGCTGCGACTCACTTAAGTTGTAGTCGTGACCATCAGAATTTCAAGAGTCGCATGTTTTCCTCTTTTGTTATTGTTTTTGTTCGATTTCCTTAGCAGCCACGATCAGTTTTTTTGTCGCAGCCGCTACTGTCCATTTTATTTAATTTTTTTGCTTGCCAGCTCGAGGTCGCAGCCGCGACTCTTGAGATTCTCAATTTTTTAAAACCCTTTTTTCGCGATTTTCATTCATTTTCTCTCATTTATTAACCATTTTCTCTCAAAATCTCTCTGCTTTTCTTGCTTTAATCCTCATTTTGTACCTAAATGGGTCCAAAAAGAGTAAAATCTTGGGCTAGAAAGGGGCAAGAAGCTTCCAAGAGACCCAGATTAGGGCAGTCATCCATTCCCTCTTCTCCATCTAGTTCCTCCATTTCAAAATCTTCCTCTCCACCCATTCCTCCTCCAAATCCATCTCCTACTACAATTCCTAAGAAGAAAAGGACTCCAGTCAATCATAAAGAATGGAATCCTACAGATCTGGAGGTGTTGGTTCAATCTCTGTCTTGTCAAGAGATTACCTGATATGAAAATCTCTCTTCACACCGTTCAATTCTTCCTTTTAGATATGTGAATTGGATGGAGTTAGATAGTTTAGGCTTGAGTGAACCTATTAGGTCAAAACTCCAATCTATCCATTGGCTCACAATGGTGGATATTAAACATGATTATTTTCCTCTACTAACTCTTGAATTTTTCTCCACATTCTCCCTTGACACAACTAGAGGATCTACCTTTGGTACTATGAGCTTCAAACTTCTGGGCAAACCCTATACCCTTACTCTTAGGCAAACCAGTTAGCTTTTTGGGTTTACTGAAGTTGGGGCAATAGGTTTCTCCCATGAATTTGAAGAGAATATGCATGAGTTTTGGAAGGAAATTACTGGGTCCTCTCAATCTTTTAATCCTAAAATTTCAAAATCCACTAGTATTCGAGACCCGGTACTCAAGGTGCTTCACATAATTATCACCTACACCATCAATAGTCGAGGAACCAGTTATAGAGCATTTCTCCAAACTGAGTTGTTCTTTCTTTGGTGCATTGAGAAAAGCTATCCCATTGCCTATGCTAGGTGGTTGGTAGATCAATTTCATAACATTGCTCGCAAAAAATCAGGAGATATTGTTTGTGATCACCTGGTGACACATATAGCTTGTGCAATTTGTGAAAATCCCAAATTTGATCCAAACAACACCGCTTTCAAACCCCTGGTTCATAATCTTCCAGAAAATAAATTCCTTGGGTTAGTGACTTTGCAGCATATGAGGATAGTTGAGAAAAGGTCCAATGGATCTTTTGTTCTTAAAGCCGTTCCTGTTGGGTGAGGAAACTGAGCAACCGGAAGAAGTTCCTCCTCCCTCTATTGATATTACAGTTCCTTCTCAGCCTGCACCTCCGAAAGACACAGCTGCTTTCTCTTCGCTCATGGAATTTCTTACAGCTCGCTTCGATGCCTTGGAGAATTGCCAAGATGAGATTATGGCGCGTATACAAAATTTAGATGATAGAGTCTCTTTTGTTGAGACTGAAGTCAAGACTTCTCTCAAAGCTGCCATTCAGCGTTTACGGCGCCAACAACGGGAATTTTTGGTAGAAATGGAGCATCGTGAGGCATTTTCTCCATCAGATTTAGACACAGCTAATGCAGAGTCCAGTGACCCTGTTGCTCTTTCTCAACCCACAGATAAGGGCAAGGCACCTGCTAGTTCTGATTTCTCCACCATTGCAGCTATTGGAGCTGCTGCAGTCCAAACTTCTTCGGATCCCGCTCCCAATGTTCCCCCTTCATAGTTTTTTATTTTATTTTGTTTTTGTCTTTGTTTGTTAAAAACTCATTCCTGTAAAGAATTGATTATCTTCTTTTTGATTGGTATTAAACAAAGGGGGAGAAAATTATGATTGTGATTTGATGATTTGTGTTTATTTTTTGTGATTTATGTTTATTTGATGATTTGTGTTTATTTGATGATATTTACATTTGACATATAATATGAGTTATATTGTATATTAATGTAAAATGTCAAATTCTATAATCTTTTCAAATTAAAGCACAAATTTAGGGGGAGTTTTTTAAAAACACATAATCATGCACTTTATTTATAATTAGTTGTTTGGCACCATCAAAAAGGGAGAGATTGTTAGACCTTAAGGTCTTTTTCATACTTATTTTGATGGTTACAAATACCAAATTATTGGACTAATAAGTTTGTTTGATTATGTACAAGAATTTCTCTGAAGTGTTGCAGGATACTGCTTAGTCGTGGGCGCGACCAGTTGTAGTTGCGGGCGAGACCAGTTGTAGTCACGGGTGCGACTCTAGATACAAGCTTGGTCACATGTGCGACAAAACCAGTCATAG
Source organism: Aleurites moluccanus (assembly GCA_948193065.1). Lineage (NCBI taxonomy): Eukaryota > Viridiplantae > Streptophyta > Magnoliopsida > Malpighiales > Euphorbiaceae > Aleurites > Aleurites moluccanus. The sequence continues at coordinate 9,476 of CANXYC010750730.1, read as the reverse complement.
TTTTGAAAAGCTTCAGGTCGCAGGCACGACACTTTACAGTCGCGGGTGCAAAATTAAAGTCTGGATAATTCAAGACATCCAGTAGCTTCAAGGTCAACACCGTCCATCCAGTAGCTGGCGTGACACAAGTTAGTCATAGGTGCGACTAAGTGAAGTCACGGGTGTGATAGAATGATTTGCAGGCATATAATTAAAGTCCAGATAATTCAAAACATCTAGTAGCTTAAAATTGAACAGTGTGATTTAGTCGCGGGCGGGACATTATTCAGTCACGGGTGCGACCAGATAGAATCGCAGGATTATCCAAGCTCAGTCGCAGGTATGAAGAAGTTCAACAGAGTTTGAAAGTTGGATCTCACAATAAGTCACGAGCGCGACAGTTCCAGTAGCAGATGCGACTTGAAAAATTCAAATATAATGTTTTTCGAGCCAAAAAGAAGAGAAGTCAATCGCGGGCGCTACGGTACTAATCGCGGGCGCGACTCACCTTTAAAATAGCCATTGGAGCGAATTTTCAGATGCATTTATTGCGGGAAAATGAGTCTAAATGGCTCTTTCTTCACTCAAGACTATAAATATGAGTTGATTTGTATTAAATAGATAGAGAACAACCTTTAAATAAGTTCATATTCATTTATTGCTAGATCATTCATATTTATTATGCAAAAATCACTTTATACTTGTATTTATTATAAAAGGTTGTGTGTGAACCTAGTTTGAGAAAAACACATTGTATAAGCTTAAAGTGTGAACCAAAACACTTAAGTTTGATCTTGAACCTACAAAAGGATCAAAGGCAGTGAAATACTGAAGTGTAATCTTGAGGAGTGGACGTAGGCTTGTTTTGGCCAAACCACTATAAACCTTTGTGTTGATTTTCTTCTTCTCTTCCTTCATCATATTTTTAATTGGTTATTATTTTTAAAGTCAACCAATTCACCCCCCCCTCTTGGTTGCCAAAGGGAATAACAATAGTGATTGTAAATGAGAATGGAAATTTCAGTATAGAATATTGATTGATAGATTGAGTTCCTAAATTTGTAAAAATATTCTAAGTGCTGGAAGTTAGAAAATTTCAGGTCAGTAACAAATTTGCGTAAATTGGGTTAAGTAGTTTCCCAGCCGACATTGGTGAGCTGGACAGGCGATCTGGCATTACCGAGCTGGACCTGCTAAGTGGAGAATGCGAAGTGGGAAATGCGAGGAGGAAGTGGCGAATCGGCATTGCGAAGAGGCAATGGCGAGCTGGCATTGTGAAGAGGCAATGCGAAGAGGAAATGGTGAAGTGGAAATGGTGAAGAGGAAGTGTGAAGAGGAAATGCGAAGAGGAAATAACGAAGAGGAAATGCGAAGAGGAAAGGGCGAAGAGGAAATGTGAAGAGGGAGTGCGAAGAGGAAAGGCAAAGAGGAAATGGCGAAGAGGAAATGCGAAGAGGAAATGGCAAAGAGGAAATGCGAAGAGGGAATGCAAAGAGGGAATGCGAAGAGGGAATACGAAGAGGAAATGACAGAGAGGAAATGCGAAGAGGAAAGGGCGAAGAGGAAATGTGAAGAGGGAATACGAAGAGGGAATGCGAAGAGGAAATGACAGAGAGGAAATGCGAAGAGGAAAGGGCGAAGAGGGAATGCGAAGAGGGAATGCGAAGGAATGCGAAGAGGAAATGCAAAGAGGGAATGCGAAGAGGAAAGGCGAAGAGGAAATACGAAGAAGAAATGCGAAGAGGAAAGGCAAAGAGGAATTGTGAAGAGCAAAGTGCGAAGAGGAAATACGAAGAGGGAAGAGCGAAGAGGCATATGCGAGCTGGCTTATGCGAAGTGGAATGGCTAGTCAACAATGCGAGGAAGCATTGGTGAGCTGGGATTGGCGAGCTGGCGAACTCGCGAGCTGGAACAACAGATTTGAATTTGCAGAATGAAATTTAAGTTACTGAGGCAGTAGCCTATTTAAAAGGCAGTAATTGATACATTAAAAACACGTTGCCTTATTTTCTTTTATTTCTTTCTCTGTTTCTCTGTTCTTCGCGTTCGTCTTTTCTCCAAGGAAGCTGAACACTGTTTCTTCATCTTCTTCATCAGATTTCACAATTTTCTCCATTAAATTTCTAGGAAAAAATCGTGAAAACCCAAAGAGATATTCTGTGACTATCACATTCTGTTTTTAGCTTGTGGAGTGAGCTAGAAAATAAGCTTAAGGCAGAGAAGAATGATTTCTGCAATTGACACTCATTTGAGGTAAGTGATTATTTGTTGGATTTTATTAATCTAATAGATATTATTTAGATTAGAATAAATGGGTTTAGTATTATTTTACATAGGTTAACACTAAATAATTGAAATCCCTAAACTCTAGGGTTATATGGAATTTTGAAATATGATGTGGTAGGCTAGTGATGACATTCATAAATTGATGATGAAATTTGCTAATTGGGTATAAGAGAACAGTAAATTGATGACCAATTTAATGTGAAATTGTAGATTTTGGAAACTGAATTCTCAAAGTAGCTAAATTGAGGATTTTGGAGGAAATTGGTGAATTTGGCTAAGTTATTGGCTATTGGAAAATTGAGGTGAGTTCTACATGCATCATTTGTTATATTAATTTGCCTAAATTGATTGTTGGACACCATTTGGGAAAAACCCCCAAATGGCCGAACCTTATCCTTTTTCATTTTCCTTTGGATTTTTCTTAAATTTGTATTCATATTCTCTTATCAAATAAATCCATATATTGTGATATGACTTTGCTTTATTGAGATTATCATTTTAATCACCGAACCTTATTTTTTCTGATCTTATGAATTATCCTTAATACCGAACCGTTGATTCATATTGGATATTGTACATGGCATGACCATTATTGATATTGGATATTACAATGATTGAAACCGAACTGATTGATTGATTGATTGAATCCGGATGCCATTGTTGTTTATGGTATCCCTTGTTATAGACCTTGGTATGGTTGTGACAGAACTTCCGATTCGATAGGGAAGTGGGGAAATACTGTCAACTTTATGCACATTGTATATTTGTACCCTAGCTAGGAAGGGTTATGGTCCCGGTCATAGGGCCTGATCAGCCTTATTCTTATTTGCCCTATTATGGATGATCCAGGACCTACATGGTCCAACGCATTTGATTGTTTGGAGATTGTATGATTTCTTTTCATACAGTCCATCTCTGTATCTATCATTCCATATATGATACCAAACTTAAATGTCGGATTATTGGTTTATTATACTTTGACATTGATTCGGTACCCTATTATCTTATTGATTGATACCTTTGCTATATAATGCCTATTGTTTATTGCGATGCATGTGAATTCACTGAGTATCATCTATACTCACCCCTTTTATTGTTTCCCCTTTCAGGAGAGGATTAGAGTTGCAGAATCTAGACTTCTACTTCTCTGGAAATTCTGCCACTGATTTCAGATGTATTGACAGCTTCATTATTTTGAACAATATTTATTTTGGTGTTCATAATCTAGCTGCTCCATGGGTATGTATGGGTTAGCTAGGAAATGGACATGTAACTGATATTAGTTATGTTAAATGGATGATATATAATTAATGGCATATTTTATGGATTCATATATATATATATATATGATATTATCAGAATGTATGGCAGATGGATAGAATGATTAGAAATATTGAATATGACTTATATGCACTATATTGAATTAATAGGATTGATATGACTGATATGGGTTCTACGGGTGCCGGTCGCCATTGGCATCTCCCGTACCCTAGGACCATCGCGGCTTGGGAAACCGGGTCGTGACATACAAATATGATACCTTGCTTCCCGAGGGATGTCTTCTTAGAGTTTGCTAGGATCAGAGTTCCACTTTGGATTCCGTAGAAATTAGCACCACGATATACTTCGAGTTGATTAGATTGATGCTTCTAGATTGATTCAAAGAGAGATAACTCTAGGTCTTTTATTCCTTCCACTACTCAAAGAGAGTTGAAGAAGTCAGTTGAAAATAAAAGAGAGATAAACTGCTTATGATAAAGAAATTTGAATATAGGGTGAGAAGAGAGAGCCAACTAAGGAAAGCTCCACTTAGCTGTTTTTGTGTAACTCAAGGAGAGTTGGTGTCAAATTAACACAATAGTGATGCTAGATTGACTCAAAGAGAGATCACTCTAGTTCTTCTATTCCTTATACTCAAAGAGACTTGGAGAAATCTATTCGAAATCAAAGAGATGAACCGCTTATGATTAAGAATGCTGAATAAGAGGGAGGAGAGAGATAGCCAACTAAGGAAAATTCTACTTAGTTGTTCTAGTGCGTAACTCAAGGAGAGTTGGTGTGTAACTCAATAAGAGTTGGTATATTTTAAGAAGTGATTTGAGACTTGTATTTATAGGAAAATGTCTAAGGGAAAACCAAACTGAAAACCAATGTGGGATTCACGTTCTGGGTTTGGTGGCACCTGGGCTGAAGCTTAGTGGTAGAGGATAAAAGAATTGGTGGCAAAAGGCAGAAAGCTTGGCGAAAGGGCTTAGCCTTGGTGGCGGTGCCTCTAAGTGCTGCCTGTGCTACTGGTGGCACTGCCAACTAGGCTTGATATTGCTGCTAAAGCCAAGGCTGTCTACTACTATGCCTGTTTTGATGCTAATCTGGTCTGATTCACCCGATTCAAAGTGGTTTAACCTTCGGTTAATGTCGATCAACTTGGCATAGTCCGATTTACCTGTATTCAAAGTGGACTTTGATCTCCGATTAGTTTCTAATAAATTTGGGTCGACCCGAGTATGTTTGGGGGTACAAAATCACATATTCAAAGTTGCCCCATCGCTTTTACCCAAGTTTGAAGGGTAAAGGTAATGATAGTGAACCGAGTGAGTTTCTGTATGTTTAAAATGAGATTTGTGCATTCTGCTTGTATTCTGGAGTGTCTCTCGATGTGATGGTCTGTTATGACAACTTTGACCTTTTTTTTCAATATTTTTTTTTCTAGTATTTTTTGAATTGTAGAAGCGTCCTTTGTCTTATTTGGGCATAAGATAGCTCTGAAAATAAAGAAAAATCATATGGTTCTTATGACATTGACAACGTTGCATTCTAAGTTAAGATGGATCTGATATTGCGATTCTGGGTTATTTCAAGCTGCGTAATGTCACGACCCACTTTAGGGCTGCTACGGTCCTAGGACATGGGTAGACTTAAGGTCACCAGAAACCTATAGAATCCATGAACAATCTATTTGTCAATCATCCATTCATTAATATTTAAATGCCATTTATTACATATAAATTTTATCGAAATTTTGCCAGAGTTTTCTTTGTAATTTTAACCTTAATCCCGACCCAAAACTGGATTTTTCATAAATTATATAGCCTGCACTAAAATTATTTTTTTTACAATCAATAATTTGCCAGCCTTATACCCTCAACTTCACAGTTCAATAGTTATACATAGCACTTCTAAATTTTTTTCAAAATATGAAATTTTAATTTTTATTATTTACCTCTGTCACTGTCTTTATTACTTTATTATCATTGATATTTTCAATCATTATGCATTACACATAATATTTTGAATGTCATTGTAATATTAAATATTACACTATTCATACATCATTATAATACTCAATCATCCAGTTATACATAGTACCATGAAGCTCTATGAGTGGACACTTATAACCTTTAGCGAATAATATTATACTTTGCTGTACTTGACATTCCAAGTCAGAGAAGAAATTGACTTGGAATTAGCCTTCACTATCTCATTCCTGTAAAAATTATAGACCACAATAGGGTGAGTATAAAAATACTTAGTGAGCATGTATATATCATTACACATGTTATATGGGTATATGATAACCAAATATACCAATGTAAGTTTAATAACAATGAATACAATGAATGAATATCAATATATTCATTTTTCATGTCAAGGTTAATTATTTGCACATAAAATATCTTTGGAAGTTGGGAACAGATAACAATTAAATCAATAAAAGAATGGCCATCAATGGTAAGCAATAAGATATAAGCTTGGAATCAATGAATAGGTAAATAATACTCGTATCATATAGATAAGATAGATAAAGGGCCTTAAAACACGTAGACTATATGTAATCACACAATCGATCTCATATCAAGTAAATATAAGACTGATCAGGTCTTACGGCCAGGACAGTTAATCCTTCCCAGCTAGGGTATCACATATAGTCAATGTGCACATTGTCGACGGTATGTACCCACTACCCCATCGGTGAGGCAGCTCTGTTAAATCCACACGTAAATAGGCCAATGGAAATCAATAACAATATCAAGTATTCATTAAGAAAATTACGGTACAATGGCTTACTTGTCAATACATTTCATTAGTCATGTATCGATTTTTTTTCTTAATGCAAAGATAACAATTAACAATAAATATCATGCTTAAACATTTGGTGTGCATACTTTTAGGAGCAATTCGGGTATATAATCAATCAAGAATAATAGGAATTCCAATATCAATAATAATCAATGGATATGGATGATTTCAATATTTAAGAATGATTAAGAATGATCAACAATAGCAATGAGGCATTTAACCAATAAGGAAACATATTCATTGGGTCAACAAATCAAAACATGGTATGCATAATGATGTATACATTACTCACCTTAGCTTATAACTTGTACATTTCCCTTTTCATTTATCCTTGATTCTTTGTCTTATCTCTTATGGTACCCATCATTTCTCTTATTCATTCTTGACTCTACATATCCAATTAATTTCTATTTAGATACTATTTAACATTACATTACTTATATTAAAGAAAATTACTCAAATTCCCAAGTTACTAGGATTTTGCCTATAAAGAACCTTACTGGCAGCCCGTGTTTTATTACACATATCTATCTCTACACTTATCCAATTGCTTCAATTCTTATTCCTAATTAAACTTAACATATAATATTCTAACATATCCAAATTTTACATTAAAATCATTAGTATACAATTTATGGTATTAATTTAAACTTAGACCTATAACTAGCCCTGCTGCCCTGCATTCTGCCTGCAATCCTATTCTAGCAGATTCTATTCTCTTACTAATAATTCAATCAATACTTAACCAATTACTGTAATTCATTTTCCTATTGAAAATAGACACATAAAATTATAACATATCTAAGTTTCAAAATTTTTGGATCATTGTACAATTATTAGTGAATTTTCAAAATTAAATTATTGCCCTAAAATTTCTATCCAGACATGCCCTGTTTCTATGTCTACAATTAATTCTGTACTCATACAATTATAAAAAAATTTTACACACATAAATGATCATCTTTAATGTTTAATACTTTCTCTAATTCATACTTTAAGGTCTTCAAATTAATACAATTTTGTAACTTATATTTTGTTAAACATTCATTCCTGACAGTCTACACTTATGACCTAATATCTCATAAACCACAATTTTAATTGTAAAACCCTTTTACAAGATTATATATAAAACATAAATGAAAAATTTTTATATTGAGCATATCTTCTAATTCTATATCTATCAGTCTGTATAAATAAAACACAGTAGCATTTTTTAGAAAATCTAATTCCAGATCAGTGACAATTTTTACTCAATAACTCTTTCCTCACTTTGAATTTCATAAATTTCTTTTACATAAGTCTAATTAACACATTTATATACAACTTTTATGTTTTAACTATATTCAAATTCAGTCATTAAAATTTTGGAATATTAGCCTCAAATTACTTGTAATATCTGCTATTTTATGGTATTTTAATCATTGTGTAATTGATGAATTTAAATTAATTAAAGATGGAAATGTTTGAGGAATTCAGAAAATTTCTGGTTGCAAGAATTTTTGAGGATGATTGCATGTTCTTAAAGAAATAAATTGGTAAAGTGTAAAACACAAAAGTTGTGGATTTATGTTTCATCTTCAGTTCTGTAAAATGGCTTGGTAAAATTTTGTGTATGTGAGGAGTTATGTCTCCTTGAGTAGGACTGGTTTGGTTTAATGTGTCTGCAAGAAATCTGTGTCTGTTAAAATTTTTGGGAATGACTAAGGTAGTTTAAGCCAAAGGTGTAAACATGAGAAATGTTCCTTTGTGTGTTGTGGTGTTGGCTGTAAAATTTCAGGAAATTTGGATAAGTATAACTCAGTGGAGAGTGGATTTTCTCAGGATTGTTCGAATGGATTCTGGGGCAGTGAGTCTGGGTGATTTTTAGAAAGTCACCATGGTTAGTGAATTTGCCTTTATGATTTAAATTCTAGATATGTTGAGCCCTTGCATTTCTATTTTAAGTGACAAAAAGAATCAGGAAGTTTGGATATTTGTAGCTCATATGCAAGCTGATTAAGTATAAGTTATCAGGGAAGAGTCTCAGTTTGGGCAGAGACTGGCTATGGTGAGCCGACAAAATGCGAGGTGGCATTTGCAAGCTGGCAATGCAAAATGGCGAGGTGAGGTTGCCGAAGTGGCATTATGCGAAGAGGTATCATGCGAAGTGGCAGTTCGTGAGTAAGAGCTTGGCGAAGAGGGAATGTGCAAAGTGGCAGTTCACGAGCAAGAGCATGGTGAAGAGGGAATGTGCGAAGTGGCAGTTCGCTAGCAGAGTTTGGCGAAGAGGGAGATAGGCGAAGTGAGTTGGCAAAGAGGTGGAGAGAAGAAGAAGCATTGCCGAGGTGGCATATGTGAGGTGGCATATGCGAGGAAAAGTTCGCGAGGAGAGATTGGCGAGGTAGCATATGCGAGGTGACATATGCGAGTTGGATTAGCGAAGTGGCATTGCCGTATCAGTTTGGCGAGCTGGGAAGTGCAAGCTGGAAAGTGCGAAGTAGGAATAGCGAGCTGGCTTATGCGAGGTAGCATTGCCGAGGTAAGTTGGCGAGATGAGCTGGCAAGCGAGATTTTTGGACAGTGGCCTATTTAACCTAGTAGCCAGTAGCGTTTCCTGCACGATTTCCTTTCTTCTTTCTTCATTCTTCTTCTATTCTTCTCATATTAGTTTCATTTATTGTCTAAGGTATTAATATTCAAAATTAATGCATTAGATCTCTAGATTAGCATATTATAAGGCATCAATCATCAGATTTAAGCAAAATATTTCAGGAATTCAGTTTATGGAGAAATAAGGTAAATTTCTTCAAATTTCATATTCTTTTAGATTAATTAAATTTGACAGCTAGAATAATTAATTATGGGTGTATAGAAATTTATTGCAAGCATTTTGAGGTTATGCATTGTAATTAATGTGGGAAAAAATCAGCATTAATAGACTGTCATGAATAGTAACATGAACAGTAAATTTGAATTAAATGCAGATTTTTCTTTAAGAGATGAATTAAATTGATGATGAGAATTAAGAATAGAAACTCTAAGATGTTTAATTATTAAGAAATCATGTTGAATATTATTGATCTAGGAAAACCCTAATTTTGTATATTTGGGAAAATTTCTTAGGAGAAAGAAATCAAGGGAATTGAGGAGAATTG
>CANXYC010750659.1:0-43055 GCA_948193065.1 Aleurites moluccanus | reverse complement strand
TTTTTTAAAAAAAAAAAAAAATTTTTTAAAAAAAAAAAAAAAAAAAAAAAAAAAAAAAAAAAAAAAAAAAAAAAAAAAAAAGAAGAAGAAGTTAGATCTGGTAGCTTTTTTTTAAATGGCATTTGACAAAACTCTATTTCTAAAACTTTATTTCCAGGCAAACACCTCATTTATGTGTTGTTTATGATCTCGATGTCTTCGATGGGGAGTTAGTAAGAGTTGGATGTAGGGCTGGTTGCAAAGTCCTTTCTGATGGCAATATAGATGAGAAATATGATAATGAATATGATCTATTCTTTAATTCAAAACATGTATTTCTTTGGCGTCCCTTTGGAATAAGGCAAAGTTTCAATTTTCTGGGAAAGATGCAGGAGATGATGAATTTGAACATCGCAGTTACGATGCGATAGTTAAACACCATTAGAGAAGGAGGAGCCTCTCCCTAAAAAGTTGAAACAGATAAATTAAATTAATATCTATGCATGCCTTTCAAGCTTTAATAACAACAAATATAGGACAGCTGCTCCAACGATTATTCCCATCATTATTTTTTCACTTCAAAAGATTGCAAGGCACTCAATTACTAGATGCTCTCACTATATGTATCTCTGTATATTTTGAATCTTCTCTTGACTTTCTCTTGTACTTAAACAAAATATATAGAACTGTGTCTAGTGAATAAGTGAATGGAAGCTGAGCTTACAATTAACAATTAATTTGCACTAGATATATCATGTTTTGGTTCTCTCAAAGTCTGAACTATCTACTGTAAAGTTTGCATTTCTTTGCTTTCAAAGCATATTTGGTATAAATAAATTCATATATAAACATACATATTTAATATGTTTGTTATATAATCAATTCAATTATCCTTATATCATACAATGACTCCCTTTCTCTCTAAAAACTCTCAAACTCTATCTTTATTTTTCAGATCTGGGCTATCGTTGGCTCTCATTCTCTGAGGCAACATAGCCCTATTGTTTCCTCTTTTATCTCTTAGTTTATAGCCTTTATAGACTTTATGTTCTTGTTTGTTATGCTTTTTGTTATTTTTGCTCTCAGATCTGATTTTATTAGATGTGTGGTATCTTGGCAGCTCCATACATGCTATTTTGTAACCCATTTTGTGATTTTTTAGTGCTGAAGACGGATGAGAAGGTTAGATCTTAAAGATTTTTTGTCCGATCTACTCGGTGTCCAAGTTTCTCTTATGGTGACGAGATTTACATATTTGTAAACCCTTTTTTGGCTACTTTATTTGTGAGTGTTTTGCTCTGATCTATTTGGAGATCAAGCATTCTTCAACTGTTTCACTGGGCTTTATCAGTAGAGTTTTCATATCTGCTCTAGTTTAAACTTGAAGATTGTTTGCTATTACCACTTGTGTATTTTGTGGCTTTTTTCTCTTGGTTTTTTATTTAACTTTTTTTTTTCTTAAGTTATGGTTTTTTTGAATTTCTACGAGTGTAAAATTTTTAGAATTCTTTTATTATCTTGTTAATTTTGTACCTGTTTATTTTTAATGGAATTTATTTTCGGCAAAAAAAAGTTATACGTATAAAAATTTGAAAATTTCTGGATTAATTTTTGTTGTTGTTAATAGCTCTACGAGGAATACTAAAATTGACAAATATATTTGCTGCTAAAATGTTGAAAATGCAAATTTCTTGCTGCCAAAATATATTTATAGCAACAATATTGAAAAAATATTATAATCTGATTAATGATGTTTAGTCCAGCAAGATATTATTCAAATGAATTGAGTAAACCGTTTTCTAGGCCTCTGGTACCCCACTGAATAAAGAAATCTGTCTAAATCTTATTGGGCCTAGACTTCGGCCACTTGGACCTAAAGGAGGCCCATTTTTGTTTTTTTTTACTAGTATATTAAACCCTAGAAATGGCTCTGATAGGAAATCTAGGGTTTGCAGATCATTGCAGAGGAATCTAAACAAGAGAAGGGACTGCTCCACCTTCAGTCGCCGTCACCATGGGTCGCATGCACAGTCGTGGGTATATCTTTTTCTTCTTCTCTCTATATCTGTCTCTCTTTTCATGTGTTTATATACAAATTTTTTATCTTTACTTTGCATTGCTTTCAGTAAGGGTATTTCGGCTTCGGCTTTGCCTTACAAGAGAACTCCTCCAAGTTGGCTCAAGATTTCTTCTCAAGATGTGAGTATTATAAGTCATTTTTCAGTACCGTAAAATAATGTGTTTTCAAGATTTGATTAACTCTGTTTTTTAGGATTAGATTAAGGTATTTTAGGATTGATTGTGAAGAAGAAATAATATTAATTGTTTTTCAGGTTGAGGATAACATTTGCAAGTTTGCAAAGAAGGGGCTTACGCCTTCCCAGATTGGTGTTATCCTTCGTGATTCTCATGGTATTGCACAAGTGAGGAGTGTCACTGGAAACAAGATTTTGCGCATCCTTAAGGCTCATGGTAGGTGGATTTATACTCTATTTGTTAAAGAAAGTATGCTTCTTTTTAGCTTTTGGCAACGAAATCAGAATAGAAATTTGGCAAATGATATTAGTTGATAATGGACCTCTCATATTGTTTGTTTTATTGAAAATATTTTCCTCGAAAACTTTTTTCAATCATTCACCAGAAAGTTCAACAGAAGTGTTCTGTTGCTTACTAGGAAAACTAAATCATTTTTTTGGAAAATGATTTCCTCGTATCCAAAATGAAATGAACTGAATTCTTGCTTTGCGTTTTTGTGTGTATGACATTTAATCTGAATTAGTTGTTGTAATTCTCCCTGTATGAATTAACTTAATTCATACTTCTGCAACAGAAAATTGAGCTACAATTTTGCTTTGTCAATTTTGAATCTTAAGTTGTTAATAAATGGTTGATATTTGTTAGGTCTTGCCCCCGAAATTCCTGAGGATTTGTATCACCTTATCAAGAAGGCTGTTGCAATTAGGAAGCATCTGGAGAGGAACAGAAAAGATAAGGATTCCAAGTTCCGATTAATCCTTGTTGAGAGCAGGATTCACAGGCTTGCTAGATACTACAAGAAAACAAAGAAGCTGCCTCCTGTCTGGAAATAGTAAGTCTGTCTATTCTTGTGACTTGTATTCTCAACTTTTTGTGAGGGATTGTTCGAGGCTTTTATTTCATGTTAATATATGGTTTATTTTTGTCCTCTTTGTATCATTCTGTTTGTGGTGTTTTTTCTTTTTTTAATTATGTTTGTAGTGTTTATATCCTATTTGCCTTTTAAATTGGGTTAAGCAAAGCATATTAAATAAAATTTGTAGCTTATATGATTAGGGGTTAGTATTTATTTTGTATTATTCATATGGGAAGGTCCTTAGCACCTTTTCTGACTTTTGGCACAAATTTTTTTTTTTGTTGAAATTAGCTGTCATCTCATAAGTTTATAGAATTATATCTAGATGCCTTGTGTGATTGGAACTGGCTAACCTTCTTCTGCAGGATATATTGCTTAGACTTCTTCCTATATGAACTAGAGTTTTCTTGCGGGGCATAGAACACTTCTGATTTTTTTTTTAATTCATTTAGAGGCCAATTGGATTGAAACAATCTTGTTAGCTGCTTAACAAGTATAGCCCTCCTCTTTAATAACTCTCAGACCCAAGATCCTGCACCCTCCACATCTAAGGAGGGTTGTTTTGTTAATAGATTATTTGACTAGGCAAATTTTTTTCTCTGATTGCCATGATTGCTGCACAAAGTGTTGTCATTCTAATATAGCATATTTACTAGATTGATTTTAGTTTTATGTTGATTTTTTTTATTTGTGATGTAGCTTCATGTCTTTTCACAAGTCTTCATTGAGCCATCCAGCCTCATCAGCTGGGCCTTTTTCTTTTGGCAAATGATATTGCCTGTCAATTCTTGTTTGCACAACCTTAATGTACACATTAATAACTCAAATCATATTGTCATGCAGCGAATCAACCACTGCCAGCACACTTGTGGCTTAGGCTAGGACTGTTCTGAAGCAAAGTTTTGGGTTATCCAGAGTAGATGTTATACTCTTCTGCGATCTTATCATGGTTTTTAAACAATCTTGTTATGTGAATTTTGGAAGAGGATGGAGTGGATTCAAGAACTTGTTTTTTCACTAAATGTTTTGCTTGGTTTTGAACTTCCCTATATATTTTTTTTTTAACTTAAGAAGAGCATTCTGTTTTAACTTGAGCTATGGCACTTGGAATTAGTATTATATGATCTTGTTAAGTGGATCGAGTTATCGATCAGTGTCAAGGGATGGCTGCAATATGCACTTAGTTACTGCAGTTTTTGTATGCTTATTATATGCGCAATAGCTAAGTAATCAGGCTCTTGGTGCACAAATTATTTACTTGAAAAGATATGTTCGTGGGATAACATCACCAGAAGTCCTAAAATTGATCCCATTTTACAATTAAGGCCTGATCTTATTTTTTTACAATTATGTCATCATACTGTGAGCATAATCGGTAGTTCTGTACATTTTGACCACAATATAATCCATTACTAAATGGAATATTTCACTAGTCTACGCTTAATAAGATTTTGATTGCAGATAAACAACATTTTGAATGCAAATAAACGAACAAGAGTAAAGGAAATTTTTTGGAATTTTTTTAATAAAATAAATTAATCAAAATGTTTTATGTTAATATTTTAATGTCTTCACTATATTTTTATATATCAACTTAGATTATTTAATGTATAATTTATTTTAGATTGTTATTTAATAGTTCATATAAAATCTATAATATAGTAAATTATATACTATTGATTGTTGGGTTAATTTTGAAAGATGAATTAAACTTGTAGCATGAAAGTTTAAGAAAGTTTTAAAGTGAAACTAAATATTCAAAATAATTGAAAGAAGTTTTTATAGAAATATTTAAATTCTTTATTTAATAAAGAAAATTTATTACGAAAGTTATTATTATTATTATTTTTTTTTTACTTTTTATTTGGGAACTCTTTATAGATATTAATTTAGTTTATTTAACAGTTTATTTTTGTAAATTAAAATGAAAAAAAAAATAAAAAAAAAAAGAGAAGAATATAAATTTTTAAAAATCTTTTAGAACCTTATTGTTGAATAATTATACATTTCTCTTAATTTTATCAATTTTTTATTTTTATTTTAATTTTATTTTTTTTTATCAATGAAGTGACTTGAATTCTTAATTAAAATATTAAAATAAACTTTTTTTCAACTAATTTTTTTTATAATATATATTATAGAAAATTTCATATATTCAAACTTCATCAATATAATTAGCCTTTAAATGTCATAAATTCAATATAATTTAAATGTCATGGTTTTTTATTTTTTTTCTATCTATTAATGGCAAATTTTCTTCCTCCGTGCACTGGAATATAGACACATCATGTCCTGTACCAAAGCCCAAATCTCCACACTCACTCATATAAGTCATTATCAGTCTCATTACACAGGCTGCTATAGTTCATTTCCTTATATTTATTCTTTATTTCTGTATACAAGCATGTGTGTCTGAAGCCATCCATGGGAAGCATATTGCAAAGAAAACTAAATCTTCCCTGTCAGCAAATTAGAATCCTTAATGTTCTTGTCCTCTGTGATTAGTCTAATTTTTTTGCCAACAGATAAGCTTTACGGTCTCTCTCTTTTTTCTTTGATTTTTTTTTCCTGTGCAATAAACTAACATAGCCACAGCAAATTAGTCTAGTTGTTTACTTGCAGGGGGCAATATTAACCTTAAAACACAGTAACACAAAATTATATACAGAGGAAATCTGTGAAAAATAGTTCTAAAGATGGCAACAGAAGAGCAGTTGAGGGCTTCTTGGCAGTATAGCATCTTTCACCAATTTCTATTTTCAGGTAAAAAAAAATTTATGCATCGCTGTTTGTTCTTTTTGTTTTAGTTTCTATTGTCTTGTGCTAAAAGTTTATCTTTAAAAAATGGGTTCTTGAAATAAGAAAAAAAATCACTTTTTATAACTCCTTTGTTGCAGGACCTAACAAAAAGATATAAAACAGCATGACAATTTTTCTCAAGGATTTTCTTGCTTTACTTTCATTGCTCTGTTATTTGACTATAGTCGATGATACAATTAGTACTTGAAGTTTCTTAAGCTTGACCCTCTCTCCAACTATATTAACTATGGCTTCAAGTGCTAACTGCTAACTCTTCATTGATTAATCTCACTGCACTTTGAATCCTTTGTTCTTGGTAAAGATTATAAGCTTTTTTATCCTAATTTTCAATTACTAAACACTCTATAGACATAATTTTTAGTATACTAGCAAGAAGTAACAACATTAGATTGGAGTAATGAAGTAGAATTTCTCTAAAACATTCTTTCAAGTATATATAATATATATATACACATATATCATGGAAAAAGCTGCACATAACCAGTTAGAACAGCAATTCCTAAGATTATAATAGGAGGAAGAATTACAAAAGCTCCAATGGTAGCAAAGAAAACTGAATCATTTCTCTGAGATACTTCATCCAAGTAAGCTTGTCTTCTAATATTTCTCTTTTGTGAAATAGTCAGGAACTTTGGACTAACCTTCTTCAAGTCTTTACCCAATTGAATACTGAAATTTTCATCATCATCTCTTTCTCCTACCAATTGCATAAGCTGTTCCCTTATTGTAAGTCTGCGGGAACTACCATCACTTTCATAACCTGAGCAATCACCAAATTAAATAGTCATTCAATTATTTTTACTGTTAAAAACATATAAATTGATTAAAATGCCTCTCATTTCCAATTAAATTTTCCATCTCTACCTCTTTTTAAAAGAAAAGGAACAAAGAATAAAGAACAGCCAACAATCTAAAACATAAAATGCTTAAATAATATATATATATTGAATAAAAAGATTTTTTTTTTTTTTTTTTATTTATCTTTAGTATAGTAACGCTTCTTATATAATTGCTGCTTACGGTGCTTCTGCAAACAATCCAAGCTCAAAGAACAAGCTGAAGAATATGCATGTTGATAATGGAAGAATTGGATCCCGAAAATCTTGGATATATTGAAATAGATAAAACCCCTATTCAAGGACTATCATTTATTTCATTCGTTTGCTTCCCCTGCTTCTCCTTTGGGTTGATTATTATATATACGTCTGTTGTAGACTTCAAAAAGACCTCACTCATAACCAGTTCTTCTCCATTTTCATTTACCCCTCTTGCTCAACTCTACCAATTGCTCAGCATTTCTCACCTACACTTCGCTAACCTCAAGAAAACAGAGGAATTACCACTTGGAACCACTAAATCTTGCAAATTGACCATTTTTTGCTCGAATAAACAAGACCCAAGATTCGATTTCGCAAAAGAATTTGGTTGCAAATCAAACCCGAACTGAGAAGCAAACTGAATCGCTGGAGGGCATCCCATGAACACCTAAATCGGAGTTTGATTATGAACAGAGGAACTGCCACTATCATGGCCATGTTGAATTTGTTATTCGATCAATGGGAGAAGATGGGTTTGAATTTGATTTTGGGCTTGGATATGTGGTGAGAGATTCGCAGGCACCAATCAGAATGAAATCACCACCTGCCACGGTGAGAGTGAAAAGCCCCATTCTTGAAGAAATTTTTGTGTTTTTCTTCGTGTAAAGATTAATTTTTTGGGTTTCTCTGTACAATGAAGATAGTTTTTGAAGATGATTTTGATTGATTTTGGGGAAGAGAGATGAGAAGAGGGCGCCAGCGTAGGAAATAGAGACGTTAGAGAGAGGGGAGAGAGCGGATATTCTACATATTAAAGTTTTTTTTTTTTTTTTAATTTATTTACTTTATATAAACTAATTCAAGAAATATGAAAATGAAAATCTATTAACATACCACCAACAGTATCAGGCGATGATGATGTAAGTTGATCCAAGAGATCTAACTGCGTCCGAGTAGAAGACAATGACCCTATACAAAGAAACCCATATTACACAACCCAATAAATAAATTTCCTAAGGATTAAATTGAAAACATTATAGTTCATAAACAAACTGTACCAGAAGAAGAAGAAGAAGAAGAAGAAGAAGGAAAATCTTGCTCTGTAACTCCAGTTTCAGAACCTTCTGATTTAGCAAATATTGTTCTTCTACGAGAAGAGTAGAGCTTTTGATTTGGGATAATTAGAAACTGAGAGGTACTGATGAAATTTAAGGCCATGGAATGGAATAATAATATAATGCAAGTTTTCTGTTTTGGTTAATTCAATAAGCTTTGAAGGTTTCATTTCCATGGCTTAATTTCTGAGGCTAAAAATTATTTTAATTCCCCACTTTCTAAAATATTTTTGTATGTATTATTATAACCACCTGAATTATATTTTTATTTTTCCAAAATAAATAAAAATAGCCAGAAATTCTCTCCTCCACATATTTCATGTCTTATATGGGCTTATATTATTAGTGGGCTGAACCTTTATCACATCACTTACCAAAGCCCATATTGGTAATAAAGACGTTACCAATAAAATGACCATTCCTAAGATTTATAGGGAAAAGTAAAAATATATATATATATATATTATTTAGTTTGACCCTTTTGTATTTTAGGGTCTATGAAATTTTTTTATAAAATAAAGTCTAAATTTTTTACTGTTAATATTTTGGTGTTTACAATTTTAACGCTATTAAAGTTTGTTGATGTAGGGCCACTTGACTTCAAATGCATCTAATGTCAATAATATTAGATACCACATAATAATAAGAGCTTTTGTGTTAATATTAATTTTGTGTTGACTTAATTGTAAAATGAAAATAATCATATTTATATTAATTTGTTAATTTAAAAATGATATGTTTAACTTATTAATATTCATGTATAGTATTGTGTGAATATATTTATAATTTATAAAATATTTATATATGAATATTATTTTTTATATTTTTTACAAATTTATATTTAATTATATTTTATGTGTGAATATATTTATGATTTATAAAATATTTGTATATGAATATTATTTTTAATATTTTTTATAAATTTATATTTAATTATATTTTATGTAATAATATAAATTCATATAATTAATTTAGTACATTTGATAATTTTTAAATATTAAAATAAAAAATTAATTAATTTAAAATTTTAAACATATTATTTATGTTGTTTCTTGTTACACATTAATTAAATGGATTGTATTTATATTTAGATTTTTGACATGATAAATTAATCGTGTTGTATTCATATTGACTTTTATCGTGTCATTAATATATGTCAATACGACTCAAATATGACCCACTAACATGAATTGCCATGTCCATGTAACTAACTAATGTGGTGCCTATATGGTATAAAATTGCGAAAATCACATGGGCGCCATATCAATCATTTTGTACCACGTAGATGCCACGCCATGAACCTATGATGACATTAAGACTATAGACCTCAAAGTGTTAATGGTGAAAACCTCCTACTTCATTTTGTTAAAAAATAAAAAAAATAAAAAAATTATAGATTCTAAATTGAAAACAATTAAATTCACATGGTATTTTTTTTTCATGTCATATCCCAAATTCAAAAGTGTAACGGTCTTAGGGTACGAGTAGATTTAAGGTCACCAAAAATCCATAAAACACTAATTAATTCTTGTGACATTCAATAACAATATCTATAATATATCAACAGTCTAAAAACAGAATTACTATCTCATCCATATCAACTTGTAACATCAATATCATAATAATATCCACTTGTTCATGAAGGATTAAAGACAACCTATTCACCCACATCCATCATGAACAAGGAAGGTCCATAAAGAAACCTAAAATAATAACATCCAATAGTTTATAATTCATCCATAACGGAGCTCTAAAAATTATACAATCCCAAAATTAATAGTTATAAAAATTATACATCCATCAAGAAGCGTGACCAATGCCCTCCGGGTCTTCTACTCTAACACTTAGAAAAAAAAACATATCAAAAGAGGAATGCATCTTTAACTTAATGAATTAAAAATATGAGGTTACCAGAAAATTCGATGGTCAGTATTAATGATCAATAACAGTTATATATTTATATATGGTTCAATAATTATTCAGTATACATAAGTCAATATTAACAATGAAATCTTTAGCAATAAGATTTCAAGAATCAGATATCAAAAACAGTGTAAGCTTACAAAGAATGACATAATATAACAATATGTAAAATGACAGAATAACAATATCCAGTAAATAGTGGTAGAGTCATATAATCTCTATATCAGTATACATGTGTTTGTACGGACACACGTCTAGGGTAATCTCTGTCCTCCCTAAATAGGACATTGACAATATAGACTCTATCACTTGAGTTATCGGTGCACATAGTCCAATGATTTACCTCTCATTAGCAAAAACATTCTATCAATTATACGGTTTTTGGTTAAGTAGTTTAGGTAGTTATACGAATAACAAATGTCTCTCTTTTAACAGAATCAATAAGGTTAAATGAATATAAGTTCGATAAAGAGTTTGATCCAACAAAACGATCAACTCAAACAAACAACCAAAGCTAACAAAATTTTATGAATAAACAATATGACTTTATAACAAAAAAAATTCAAGCAGTATATTGTTATATAAATTTATATGTAATCGGTGAATATACAATTTTAGAAAAATAATATATATTATAGGTTAGCCCTTTAAATAATTTGACTTATCAAGAAAATCATATTCATAACTCACCTCAAATACAATAAACAAACTCAATTAGCTTAAAACTTCCTTAGTTAAGCTCCAAATCAACTCAAGCCATTAGTTTATCAAAGTCGAACATGTAGCCAAAATTATAAAATTAAGGTTTCACCTTACTCAATAATATCCAAATCAATTCCTTATAATTATGGACTTCTAAAGTATGTAGAGATAATTTTTAATCTTAATTTATCCATTATTAAAAGGATTATGTAGAGATAATTTTTAATCTTAATTTATCCATTATTAAAAGGAAAAAAGAAAGATTTAGATAAATTGACACTATTTATCACACTTATCATCTATTTGCCATAATTCTCTAATAAACCATTATTATAAGTTATAATTGTATATATATATATATCATCTATAACTTATAAACAACTAATCTAACAACCAATAACCTTAATTCATAACAAAAAATCAAGTAATGGAGAATTTAGCTTAATTCTCACAAAGAAAATCTTGAAGAATTTTCTTGAAAAAATATTTTAGATGTTACTTTGAAATGTTTTCTTACAAATTAATGCATTAATTAGAGTATTAATACCTTATAAAATAAATAGAATTGTCTAAGATTTTATAGTGAAGAAATGAATAAGAAACAAAGAAAATTCAGGTAAAAAGAATGAGGGGTAGCCTATTTACGGAGAGATTCTATTGTTCACTAAAAAACAATTGACTTCGACAATACAGACTAAGCCAGTTATATTTTGGATTACAAATATCCAAATCACTTCACTTTTTTTTTTTTTTCATTTAAACTTGATACATAAGACTATAACATATTAAAATTTCAGCTCAAAATATGTCTTACATAATTTATGGTGAATTTTTAAAGTTTAATCTGTCTATCTGCAAGTGCTATTTGGGCATATTTTATTTTCATGATTATATCTCCAAATATACTTATCCAATTGAAAAACTAATTTATAGGCATCTAATTAACATATAAAAATATATTTTTCATATTTTACACTTTGTCCAATTCAACTTCTAATATCCTCAAATTAATTAAATAATTTCAAACTATCTAAAGAATAAGTATCATGAACCAGTTCTAGTATAAGTGAACTTTCTCCTCATACACGTAGAATTTTATAAAACTGATTTATAGACATGTAGATGAGACATGATTCTACAACTTTTATGGTTTATATTTTTCTAAATTTCTCTTCTAAAACTATGAAAAATGAGCTATAAAATTTTGCTCACACACATATATCTAAATCTTCAAAATCTTTATAGCAACCTATTTATTTCTCTTCCTTTTCATTCCAACTCAAGAAAAAATTAAAGTTCAAATCAAATCTCAAAAGTCATGGAGTATCTAAATACTCTGTGCAATCAATAATAACAAAAAATATAATAAAACAGTATCAGTAATCAAACATAGACAATGCAAACAAATTCAAAATACTTTTTTAACTCATAGATAATGCAAACAAATTCAAAATACGTGTTTAACTTAGTAAAACATGCAAAACAAAGGTAGTGTATTACTTTTTAAATTAATATGTACAATTTTATATCTCCCATTTATAAATTACCAATTTGAATTTTAAATCTTAAAACTAATAACTTTAAAAAACATCTGAAAATTAGTTAATAACTAATAATTCTTAATCATAAATTATATATATATATAGGTTTCTAACATTTTAAATTATAAGTTGTATATTAATCCCTCAATATTAGAAAATTCTTTTAATGATCATGTTGAATGTTGATGTGTGGAAACCTCTATGGTAGCAATAATAAAGATTATGTTTGTGAATGAAGAATATATTTTTGTCCACAAAATCAATTTTCTATGGAACGCTATCACTTTATTTCTCACCAACTCCTTTGTACTTAATTTGTCAATTGATTTTATAATCATATGTTATGTTATGAAGTTGTATAACATATATGAAGTCACTTTTTAAATTCATAAATTAATTTTATCAATTGATAAATTAATAAATTATATTTTTCATGAAAATTTATATAAACGAACCGATTATATAATTTTCATTAAAAATAGTAATTCCTACATGAATTTATGCTACTCCAAAAAAATATGATTATGTAATTTTTTATAAAGATTTTTACATAATGTGAAAAATTATAGAAACAAACCAATTATATGATTTAAATTGAAAAAAGAAATTATCAATAGGAGAATTTGATATATAAATGGTGGCATGTAGGGCTTAGCAAAAAAAAAAAAATGGAGAAAATAAAAAATCGAATGGTATCGATTTAATTTAATTTATTCAATTCGGTTATTTTTTTTAATTCAGTTTAGTTCGATTTTCATTTTAATATAATTTAATTTATTAATTTCGATTCGATTTATATTAAAATTTAAAATAATTAAACCAATTAAATTAAAAAATTGAATTAACTGGATTATCAAATTAAAATTTATTAATTCGGTTTAATTCAATTAACTTTATAAAAATATTAATTTAATTTAATTCAATTTTTAAAATTCAATTTATTTTATTTTATTTTTATAATTCAATTTGATTTAACTTTCACAAACCAAATACGCAAAGACATGGAAAACAAATGTACATATGAAAATAAATAGCCTAGGCCAAGTTGTCAATGAATATCTTTTACAATTAACCTAGTATGCAAATTCAAGCTTCGCATGATTTATTATTAAAAAATATTTTTAATTAATTTTTTTGTATTATAAAAAATAATTTATAAAATTATTATATATTTTACATTAATAATAATTATTCTAATAGATTTCTTCTTCAATATTTTTATCTTTATAAATTAAAACAAAAATTCAAATTATTAATCATTCAATAAAAGAAAAAATATTATGGGATAATAAAATTATTTTGATTAATGTAATAAAATATTATATTATACTACTTATTTATTTATTAGTCATTAATTTTTTTTTTCTATAAGATTAATATATGAAAAAATTAAAAAAAATTCTTATTAATTATCTAGCAGTTATTTTTAATTATTTTTTAAATACTTAAAATTATATGAAATTTTTAAAAATTTATTAAAAAAAATCAAATGGTAAGCATAGAAAAAATTTCAAACTTTTCCTATACTCCAGTTTTAATATACATATATATGTGGTTAGATTACAAGAATCGTGTATTAAAATAAGGTAGATTGTAATCTGACTACACTTTGAGAATATTGGATACATTTTAAGATTGGGAATATAATATAATTCTTAGAATAAAATTATATTTTTTGCTTTATTACATAAATAATTTAATATTTTTCTATTTTTTTTTTATATTTGGATGACTTCAATAACTCCAATTTATATTGATATAATATATTTTTAAGTATTATTATTAATATAATTAATAAATTTTATTTAATTATTTAAGAAACAAACTTACAAATGAAGCACATCAAGATATAGCCTAATGGTAAGTACATATTCTCGTGGACAATAGATTCAAGATCTATTCTTCTATTCTCGATATTAAAAAAAAAATCTTATAAATAAATGTCTAAAATTTAAGAATCCTATTCTACTTGGATTTCGTTTCCATAGTATACCAAACAAGTCTAAATTAAAATCTGGTTACGCTTTAAAAAAATTTGATTTCATTAAAATCTTATTACACTTTATGAAAAACATTTTAATATCTAGTAATTTTTTTCCTTTTTAAATAAGAGTAGATTATAAGGAAAATGTATTTATTGCATGAACTTGCCATAATTGACAACTAGAAGGAAATTTCCCTTTCAGTAAGACTTGTATCAATCTAGTTTACTAGAAGGAAAGGGTTGGTTGCAATAGCAGTACATGACATGTTATTGCACTTAACCTCCATGGAAACAGAGGACATATTGTCTATGACGTGCTGCTAGGTGAGCTTATAATTAGTTTTTTACTTCACTTTCCTTATCTAAGTTACTTGGACCTTAGCCAGAATGATTTTAGCCAAAATAAAATTCCTGAGTTAATTGGTTCTCTTTCTAATTTAAATTATCTCAGCTTATCCAATTCCAAATTTAGTGGAACTATTCCTTGCCAATTAGGAAAACTTTCTAGTTTACAAGTACTTGACTTGAGTAGTAATGGCTTTTCTCTTGTGTCTAATAATCTTGATTGGCTCAAAACTCTTTCTTTCTTGAAATTCCTTGATTTGAGTGAGGTAAAAATGGCTAGAGGCAGTAAACTTTTTACCTTCTCTTATAGAGTTGAGACTCTTTGCTTGCAAACTTCATAGCCTTCCTGAGTACTTGCACCGTTGTGAATTTCACTTCTTAAAAGGTACTTGATCTCTCACTTAACAATTTCTATTGTTTGATATCAGATTGGTTATTTAAAATAGATCATAGTCTTGTTGAGTTGAATCTGAGAAGAAGTCAGTTACATAGTTTGATTCCTGATACTTTTTTAGAACATGCCTTCTTTTGCTGTACTTAGCTTTTCAGGAAATTCTCTCCAAGGTCATGTACCAAAACAGTCTTGTAAGACTTTCACGATTAACGGTCTTGAATTTTTCTAAGTTACTAAAAGCAGCTTGAGATTTTTAGAGTTTTCTTCGAATCAATTGGTGTTTAATGTGAGCTCAAACTGGATTCCTCCCTTTCAGCTGGAGATTGTAGGCCTAAGTTCTTGCCACCTGGAGATGGAATTTCCAAAATGGTTGAAAATCCAGAAAAGCTTTTCTATCATTGATATTTCAATTTCAGGAATATCAAACCCATGCCGGACTGGTTTTGGAACCTCCCTCTACGAGTTCAATACATGAATCTTTCTTTCAATGGCCTGAAAGGGAATATACCTGATATATTGGCTAGTACCAAACTTTCAATAATAGATTTTAGTTACAACATATTTTCAGGTCCTCTTCCTCTTTTCTCTACCAATTTGAGAGCAGTAATCCTATCAGGAAATTCATTTTCTGAAGCCATATCCAACTTATGTGAGATAATGGACAAAAACAATTCACTTCATTATCTAGATTTGTCTGATAATCTTCTGTCAAGGCCACTTAGTGACTGATGGACTCGTGGGAAAGATTTGGACATATTAAAGTTAGCAAGCATCAATGATATATCTGGGCAAATTCTTGACTTTATTGGCTATCTACTAGAGCTTAAAATTTTGATACTTGGAATAATGGTCTTTATGGAGAAATTCCATCAACATTAAAGAGTTGCATAAGTTTATTAGTTATTGATTTTGGGCTAAACAAGTTATCAGGAACTGTACCAGAATGGATTGGAGAAAAATTGCTAGACTTGAGGATTCTTGCCATAAATTCAAATGCACTAGAAGGGCTTATTCCTTTGCAACTATGCCAGCTAAAATCTTTGAAAATGTTGAATCTTGCTTCAAATCATTTAGCAGGAGGAATTCCCCAATGCATTGACACTTTCTATGTTATGATTGAGCCAGGATGTGGCTATTCTTATACCTATGATCTGCGTCTTCTCTCAATGCAGCTTCTCTCAATGCAGCATCTCAACAGGACATTAACTGGAAGACAACTTCATATTCCCCATATTTTTTTGTAATACCCTAGAAAGTTATAACTCACATGCATGAATTAATTCTCAGTTTGTGTTTTATTAGTCTTGAAATGATGAGAAATAATTTTAGAGACACAGTTATAAAGTGAATTTGATACTTTTCCGGAAAGCGGCGGTGTCAGGAACACTGCCGAGAAATGAGTTGTCCGGTCAACAGAAGAATTTCGAAAGTTGACCTGGGGATAAAAAATCATCATAATTTATGTTTAATTTTGGTAAAAAGAAAGAAGTGAAAATTATTTAAGAACACTGAAAAAATAACTAATGGCATAATTGTAAATAAATAAAAGTTAAAGGTGAATAGTGAAAATTGGTCGATCAGGGTTACAGAATGACTCCAAAACTATTTTTATAAATAAGTATAAATTAAAATGAGCCTATTGATTTCCCACTTTGAAATCTAAATCCTAATGGAATTAACAGAATAAACTACAGAAAATTTTGGATCAAAGTGTAACTAATAGAAATTTGGGGATTAAGTTGTAATTTGCCAATTGATTTTCTTTTTATTCAAACAGTTAGCCATTTTTAGCTCATTTCCTTCTTCTTGCTCTTACATGGCCGAACCATGTTTCTTTCACAATTAGCCATTTTTAGCTCATTTCCTTCTTCTTGCTCTTACATGGCCGAACCATGTTTCTTTCCTTCTTCCAAATTGATTCTTCATTTTTTCATCAAAATTTTTAAGGAAAATTGATAGAAAATCAACAATTCAACTTAGCTCACTTCATTTTCATCATCAATTTGTAGAAAAGAGCTAAGGATTTCAAGGAATATTGAAGAAGAGATTTCGGGTTCATCATCCAAGTTGAGGTAAGAAGTTGTTTTGTTTGATTTAATGGTTTAAATATATGTTATTTAGGTTGAATTTGATGGATTTTGTGGTTAATTGCATCAATTGATGCAAATTTGTTGAGATGCCTAATTAGGTTGCTTAAATTGAAGTTGTAAGAAATGAGTTGATGATTTAGTGTTTGATTTTATTAATTGATGTTAGAATTAGTCAATTGGATACGAATAGACAACTAATTGATGGTTTATTTGATATAGAATTGAAATTTAGACAAGGTTACCTTATATAGGCCATTTGGTGATTTTTGGTGGAATTGGCTTGTTCAAGGCTATTTGAAACTTTAGGTAAGTCTATAATGCATCAATTAACATGCCTAATTGATTGAATTGATGATTGAAATCCATCCTTGAAAATCCATTGTTGGCCGAACCACCTAGTACTATTCACACCCTTGGATTTGTTTGATTTTTGCTTGAATTTCCATGCCTTTTGATCCTATTTTAATGTTGTTTAATTGTGTTTCTTTGATGCCTATTTCTTTGTTGACAATGTGGTTTTGTGTTGATTGAATTGGGCAAGTCAAGTTTGCACCCAAACCTAACCTATTGGCTTGCCATTGTATGCCCACCATGTGTTTGATGAAATGCCTAGTTCATTTGCCTTTGGCCTATTGTTTTGTATTCTATAGGCCTACCATTTGAATGTCATTGTTACCAGTGACGTTGGCATGCCAATTGACCTACCGTTTTCCGCTACCGAACCAACTTTTGTTCCATGTCTTTCTTAATTGTCAAACCATTTATCATTGATAGTATGTTATCTATAGCATTGTCATTGTTCTTATTGATGATTAGATTGACTGATATTGGACTGATTGATTGTTGGATCTCATTGTTGCATAATGGTATCCCTTGTTATATTGACCTTTATATGGCTTGACAGAGCTACCAATCTGACAGGGTAGTGGGGAAATACTGTTGGCGATGTGCACATTGTATTACTGATGCCCTAGTTGGGAGGGGCTATGGTCCTGGCCATAGGGCCTGCCTTATGCTCACTGATACAGATATGTTGCCCTATAGCCAGGACCATAGCCCCTCCCAGCCTTATGCTCACTGATACAGATATGTTACTGGAGACCTATATGGCCCATACGGATTACTGGAGATTGTATGATTTATTTTCATGCAATCCATCCCTTTATCTGTCTTCCCATATGATACTAAGCCTGTACTTTACTCTTTGGCTATACTGTAACCCATTACAGATTATGTTTACTGTTATTCGACTTATTGATATTATTATTTCATTGTTACCTACTATTTTATTAATGATGCATGTAGATTCACTGAGTATCATCGATACTCATCTTTTCATTGTTTAACCATTTCAGGAGAGAAGTAGAGTGCAGATTCCTGTCATTTGTCATCCAGGGATATCTGCAGTCAGACTGATGTATATTTTCTGATATTTTATTATTATTATTGTGGTGTTTATTATCTAGCTACTCCATGAGGTATATATGGGTTAACTAGGAAATGAACATATGTATATTCTGATAATGATATTTTGAGTTAGATGATGATGTATGATATGATATTTTGATGGTTATAGCCAATTATAGAAATTTACAGAATAAATTACAGAATAACTGAATGGATGATAATTAACTAAAATGGATAATTTATTGTGGTTTATAGATTGTGCATATGATACTAGGTTCTACGGGTGCCGGTCGCCATTGGCATCTCCCATGCCCTAGGACCATCGCGGTCCGGGAAACCGGGTTGTGACATTTTTCCATTGTGATCAAATAATATTTCTGGAGAAACTCCTCTGCAAGTTATAAGTGTAATTGGATTGCTTGCCTTGAATTTGTCTAGAAATAGCTTAATAGCAATTATCCTGTCTGGCATCCTTGAAATGAAAACCAAGAAATTGCTTGACTTGTCGTGGAATAAAATTTCATGCACCATTTTTTACAGCATATTGAGATTAGCAAACCTTTCCCATTTAAATTTGTCACATAACGTTTGTCGAGATCAATTCCTCCTAGAATGAAGCTCTTAAAGTTTGGTGCAACAACATATCTAGAGAACCAAAATCTCTGCGGGCCTCTATTGCCCACTGGCAACAAATTGCATTGAGGGTGGATCATATAGAGCTCTAGATTGTCTAGCAGATAATAGCATATGCATTAAAGAAGAAAATGGGCATAGATTTGAGATGCCTCCATTCTATATCAGCCTGGTTCTTGGCTTCTTTATTGGATTCCAGGGATTTGGATTCCTTTGTTACTTCTTAGAGGCAAGCCTATTTTCTTGGGCACCTTGATCGATGAAATTTATGCAAGACATAGCTGGTGTGGCTAAAATTCGAAAGAAGCACCAGAGGAGAGATGACGTGTTGCATAGTAATGGTCACATCCCCACTTCAAAGATATGATAATTCTAGGGAAAGGGTTAGCTTCTAGTATAAACCATCATAATTTACAATTTATTAACTTATAAATTATTTATGCAAATTTTACGAAAATTTTGCCATAGTCTTACTTGTAACTATACTATTCCCAAGTTACAATTCAATCAATTAAACATTATACACAACTTGTAAGAAAACTAACACTTCTAAAATTATACCTTATACCTTCAATTTCCGTTCTTCATGCTAATACATACCTCTATTAATTATTTCCAATATATGCCCACATTTGCAATTTATTAAAACTTATAATATAATTCAACATATCTTGAAGTTATATACAACTATTTATATAATTAATTGTCATGACTCACTTTTGGACCGTGACGGTCCTAGGGCATGGGTAAACTTAGGGTCACCAGATACCCGTAGAACCCATTAACATGCCAATTACAATTATTCATACCGAAAATCATTTATTTATTTTTTTTATTCTGCTTGATAATTATACTCTTACAGAAATTTTGCCAGGGTTTCTCTTGTATTTTCAATATAATCCCATGACATATTTGTCATGTTACACTATCTGCATAGAAACTACACTCCTAATATTTTCACCATCCTTAAAACCTCAACTCCACAGTTCTCACAGTCATATATAAAACACTTCTATATATGCATACCAAGTCAAAAATTACATTTTAACATTCATAACACTTTTATAATCTTTATTTCATTAACTTATTCACATCATTTGTATTTTATATCATTTGTAACTTTCATTAAACAAAGCATTCATATACACTCACAACTACTAACCCAACAGTACCATAGAGCTCTAAGAGTATATAAATATGATTCCTTAAAATAAATAATTACATTGGAGTTTTTGACGTTCCAAGCCGGAGAGAGGGATGACTTGGGAAACAACCACCACTACAACCTTGTTCCTGAAAAATAATAAATAATTACGATGTGAGTATAATAATACTCAGTGAGTAATATACATATTATCTTACTTGTAAGGCTAGGTGAGGGCGTTGCTCATAAGGAATATAATGATGACATAAAATATACAATAATAATGGGTTTATTAATCAATTAATGATTCATAAAGTTGAAGTCATTTAACATATGAATTCGGTTTCACATTGGCATTAAAAATTAATAGAATATCATATCATAAAATGACAGAATCATTATTAATCACTTAAGAATAGGCTACAATCCGGTAGCATGCTATTTACTCATATGATTGATAAGACCGCATGGCTAGGACCTTAACCCCTTTCTAGCTAGGATCATTAAACTACTGTGCACAATGTCATTAAAACTTCTGTCATTTCATTAATGTCATATGTATAGTGCTTAATCATTAGGTATCAAAAATAACTTAAACACTTCCAAGGGTTCAATATATGAAACATTAGACCAATCATGCAAATTCATTTAAAATAAATCATTTGGGATTATAAAGGACATGAAATTAATCATGGATCATTCAATTGGTGTTTTTGGCCAACAATGGAATTTCATAGCAATTTCAATAATTTAATTTGAAAGCAATGTCAAGCAAAATAGTATGTATATTACTCATCTCATTGAGCACTTCACATTTCCATTCCTTTTCCTTGGTTCTATTTATTTGCATTTTTCAATTTTCATCAATCCTTTATTCATTCTTGATTCTACATATTTAATTAATAATAATTTAAATACAATTTAATATAAAATTACATTACTTATACTTATATTAAAGAAATTCCTAAATTTTCCAAATCACTAAGATTTTTCTGTGTAACATTCCATACTGGCAGCATGTGCTCCTTAATACATATCTCTTTCTATATTTATCCAAATAATTCAATTCATATTCTTACTTAAACTAGACATATTAAGGTATAACATATCCAACATTTTATTCCCATTACTATACAATTTATAGTATTAATTTAAATATAACCTCATAACCAACCCTGCTGCCTGCATTCTGCCCTGTAACTTTGACTTGGCAGATTATGTTCTTTTGCTAATAACTCAATCTATACTTAACCAATTAATGTAATTCTTTTTCCTATTGAAAATATACATATATAATTATAATATATCCAAATTTTAGAATATTTAGATGAATGTACAATTATTAGTGAATTTTCAAAATTAAACTACTACCTTGAAATCTCTATCCAAATAGACCTTATTTCCATGACTATAATTAATTTTGTGCTCATCCAATTACAAAAAAATTTTACATTCATTTATATAACATATAAATGAACATCTTTCATGTTAAATACTTTTTCTAATTCAGAATTTAAGGTCCTCATATCCATAGAATTCAATAGCCTGTGTTCTGTTTATCATTCAATCCGGATAGATTACACTTATCCAATTGCTTTAAAAAAAAATTTCCTAATTAAATGAGGCTCCAACATATCTAAAATTCAGATTTATCTCCCTCTATACTTATCCAATTGCTTCATTTTTTTTTTCTAAGACATCCCAGGCTCCAATATATCTAAAATTCAAATTTTATCAAGTACTACACGATTTATGGTGAAATTTCAAATTTTGTCCTGAATTTTGTCTTCTTCCCTGTAACTTTTACCCAAGCATCCATTACTGATTCACTTATAACTCAATTTATATGTATACAAATTTTGTTTTGTTTTCACGAAATTTTAGCTAAGACATAAGGAAATATTTTTCATCTTTTGAGTTTTCCATGATTTTGCTCTTAAGGTTCTCAAAAACTCAAAACTCAATAGGGTCTTTCAGTCAAAACCTTAACCCGAGCCAATACTAGTCAGTATCTCCTATCTCTTAACATAGTATGAATTTGATAAAACTTCTTTAAAGGAATATAATCTAGATACATATATGTACAACTTTTATGTTTTACAAATTTTCAAAATCTATCTTTATGACCAAGAAATTAATAGTCCAAAATTTTGTTTACAACCAGGACTTTCTAGAATTCAGCATTTCAGAATTTCTTCTATAAGCTAACTTCACCAAATACAATTTCAAACCAAAACCCCTATTTTATCTTCTTACTTTGAAATTTCAATTTCAATTTTACAATTCTAATTATAAAATTCACTTCATAATTATGCAATTAAATACTTAATCTAACATTCAAAACCATAAAATTGAATTAAGGTTCAATTTTTTTTTTTACCTATAAACAGATCTTCCCTGTAATCTTTCTCCTTCACCTTGAATTTATACCCAATTACTCCACCAATTCAAAAGTCTAACTTAGAATTAGAACTATTATATCTTGGTTGTGATGATTTGGAAATGAAGTGTTTGATTTTTCAAAAGAAAATATGAAGAAATAGATGAATTTTTGGATGGAAAAGGTAGGATTGTTCCCACCAAATTTGTGCACAATTCTATTTCTTTTTGTCTTCCCACATCCATTAATTCTTCAACATTTGGTCCAATCATCTCTCAACACCATGCACACCAAATAGTCCAATAATTTGTTAAGACCATGCATAACAAATGATCCAATGATGTGTTAACAAATTTCATATGATATCATCATGCTTACATCATCAAGCTTACATCACCATGATGTCATTTAACTAGATTCCTAATGGGTAGTTTCATTAACTAAATCAATTGCTAACTATAAAGTTTAACATTAGTTTTATTAGGAAATTAAACTTACATTTTCTTCTTAGTATAACTTGTCATGGAATTATAATTTGGAGAAACTAAATCCATTTTTGGATCTTTGAAATTTCATGTAGATTTATGAAATGTGGGTGATCTCAAAGAATTCTATTACTTAAGGTGAATTTCTCAATTTATCCTTATAATTTCCAATTATTCACAATTTTGCCACTATTTTATTTCATTTTCTTCCCTACTTCCCTTCATCTTACTTTCATATATATACTTCACATAATTATTTTTTTTAATCCACTAATTATTTTTTTTTCATGATGCAAAGTAACATAACTCAGATTATTTATAATCGATTCTAAGTAATGCACTTTTTAAAATTTGCAATAATTCGAATTTCGTTAATCATTTTTTTAAAACTATTATTAATTGTCTTATGTTTCGTTTTGGGTTATTACATTAATGCGTCAACAGCCACTTGAGTTTTGTTTCAGTCTAACAGTTTTTTTCTTTACTGTATGTTTTTATGTGTCTTTGCACATAGGGAAAGCTTAAATAATTTGAATTTAATAACTAGCTCAACTGATGAATTCACTTGGAAACTCATTATTTTGCTCTAAAATAAGAAGGGACATAAGAATTTGGTATGCAGGAAACTGAAAAATATACATTTTTTTTAAATAAATACCAGTGTTTTACTTAATATTGAGGAAGAAGAAATCAATATCATTCAGGCAAACTTGAAGATTATCATTATACTTCGTTTTATCTAAAAAAGAAAATTATTATATTTGGCTATGAAAAAGCCTGCTCTGAATTGATGCAAAATAATCATAGAAAGGCACTGGAATTATGCCTATAAGATAATTCAAAGTAGATTGAACTAATCAGAACTACATTGACAAACAGAAAGTTAATGATTAGCTGCGTAGAGTCACTCTAATTGACAAGCTGTTCAAACTACAAATTATCAGGCAAACTAAGTCAACAATCTAAATTGTGGTTCAATCACAATAAAGCAAGCACTGCACAATTAGGAAGAAATGTGTCAAGGAGAAGTGACTTGTTTTCTAATTCTGCTAGAGCGCCTAACCGGAGTAAATGACACTTCTTCTCCATTTCCCTTCAAAAACAACACAAGGAAGAAATCAGAAACACAAAAAAAGGGGAAATTTCAGGTTATGTTTAAAATGCAGACATGTATGTGAAGATAGATATATACTTACATGCTTGCTAGAAATATTTTCATATGTGGTGAAACTGCCATAAGAAGGTGAATCTGTGGAGTAGTCTGATGAAGCTAGGGACTCTCTCCTGGAGTTTTTCTTTGGCTTCTTTTCTTGGCTCTGAGCTTCACTTGCCCCCTTCTTGCTATAATAAGATGAGCCGCTGTACTGGAAACTACTCATTTCTGATGGACATGACTCTCCAACTGTTTCAACATCTGTCTGCCAATTTCTTGATGAAGTCCTCTCCTGGACTGTGTGTCCTGTGGCCAATGAAAAGGGACTGAGATCCAGTTTCTTGCTTAATGGCACTTGATCAATTGAGATCTTAGCATTTGGTGCGGTGGATGTTCTATTCTTCATATAAATGTATGCAACCGCTGATATTAGACTCAAACTAAACGACATCCCTATCATCATGTGTGCTGAAAATAGGTCCTTGATTCCATTAAATGTCATCTCCACTGATTCTGATTCTGTGTTTTCTGGAATTTTCATTGCAGTATCTGAACCAAAGCTTGCATGTTTGTTTTCTGCTATGGTGGCCTCAATTTCAGCTAAACTCATATCATTTTGAGCTACAGATTGCCTGGAATCAGAGACTTCTAGCTGAATTTCAGCAGCTTGTGGGATAGGAATTGGCTTGTCTATGGGACATATACTTTGTAGCTCATCAATGTAACCAGAAGATTCAACTCCTTCCTGGGCCACCGTTTCCAAATTACCAGGTTCTGTCTCCTCGGTCTGTGGGACATTTACTTCTTCAGATTCAGGAACAATATGGTCCACTGAGACATCGAAGATGTCATGTGCTGCAATTACTCCTTGATCTTCAAATTCTTTGCAATTGCTGCTATCTCCTTCTACAACTTCTTCAATGTTCTGAGCAGCTTCGTAGTTACCTCCACCTATAACTTCTTCCACATTTTCATCAGCTTCAATTCGTTGATCCTCCTCTTGCTTCGATGATTCAATATCAACCTCTCCCTCCATTGTTGGCACTAATTCATTACTTCCATATTTAATTTCTGAACCAAAAGTACTGTGATCAACCAGAAGATATTTATCAACCAAGCCATCCTCGAGCAAAGTGGTCAAGTTGACAAACTTCAAGGGAAATGGTTTATGCTCTTCTTTGAAGCTGATGATCATATTACAAATATAAGACAGAGATTCATATACCCATTGTTGAAACCTCTGAACTAGACCTTTCACATTGTCTCTTATGTATTCTGAGATTTCAGGTGGGACATATGGATTAGAGAAACTTAAATTATTTATCACAGAAGGCTCCATAATTGGTGAATTAGCCAATGAGGCCCAGAGATAAGCACTAGCCAAGATCAAAAGCAAAGCAGTGAACTTATTTCTTGTAAAGAAATTTTTTTTTGCTACCCTTTTTGCTTCAACAACGGTCCTCTCAGAAGTATGGATGGAATTTGGTTCAGACACGAGCAGCTCCTCTTCTTCTTCCTCCACATCACCTGAAGAAGCATCTTCAGATTCTTTCTGTGAATCATCAGACACGGTTTCTTCTTCAGTAACTTCAGTATCAGAAGAATTTTCAGATGCAAAACTCTCTTTAAACTGCTTGCCATAACCTGAAGAAGCATCTTCAGATTCTTTCTGTGAATCATCAGACACGGTTTCTTCTTCAGTAACTTCAGTATCTGAGGAACTTTCAGATGCAAAACTCTCTTCAAGCTGCCTGCCATCTCTTCCCTTTCTAAGGTACAGTTCAATTCTTGGGTTAGGCTTATAATGAAGAAACTGAGGCCTTGGTGATAGGTAATTAGTTTTGGGATCATAAGGAGGCATTGATGGATCAGCATCAAGAGGTGCCAAAGCACGACTTGGCAAAGAACAAGAAGCTCTCGGACTAATCTTGAAACTTGGATCAAGATTAACACAATCATTAGCCATAGTTACACTTTCTGATGACAAATCTCTATCTTCTTTAGTACTTGAATTTACTAAAGAATCAACATCTTGATTACTATCCAAGGGTTCCTTGTCCTCCACATAAGTGATGATTGGATCAAATGAGACCTCCTTCTGATTTAAACCCTTTTCAGGCTTAAAATCCAAATCTTCCTTCAAAGGACTTTTTCCATCAGAAAATGAAACAGAAGTGCGAATTTGCTCATTTCTTTCTGTCAGGATTTTCTTTCTTGGGGATGTACTGATTTTTGAAGTTGCAGAGATTGTTGGAGACATGAAGTTCTTGGTACCCTTTGAAGAAGCTGCTGATCTTACTCTATCTTGTTTCAAGTTCTGATCTTTACTGTTTTCTTTGTCCTCAGAATCACGCAAAGAAACTGCTATGTTTTCTCTGCCGATAGAGTTTCTTCGAGGATAACCTGCCAGTCCAAGGAAGAACAAGCTAATCAGAACCAGGAAGCAAAAAATTAGCTATTTTCCTATGCTTTCCCTTATTTTCCTCCATTTTCTTGTTAACCAATCAAATTATTAAGAATATCCCAGATTCTACAACCTACGTAAAATTTATGGATCCACTGCAGCACTAATTTCTCCACTAAAATGAATTAACAGGTAACTAAACAAAGACCCACTACCAATTAGTCATAATCCACATGCTAAAAGAATCAGTAAACTGGGCTTATTACTTTAAAACACCGAAATAGCAAATGCCCATTAAATTTTCCTCCTCTTTCCATCATTTTATCAAATTTTCTCATCAACCAAACAAACAGTTGTCACCAAGAACAAGGTACAAATCTCAAGAAAATAATAGGAAAATATAGAAAAACAAACAATTAAATGAAAGCCACTCTCAATTAGTCATATCAAACATGCTATACAAAATAGTAAACGATATTTATTTACTTTAGGAACACATAAGTAGCAAATACCCATTAAATTTTCCTTCCTTTTCCATCATTTTCTCGTCAACTGAACAAACAATTATTTCCACGAAAAAAGTAAAAAATTCGAAACAAAGAACAGGAAAAAAGGGGATAGAAAACCAACCTGACGGACTGTTAGCAGGAGTGTTGGGGTTAATGCCATGCCTTCGATTCGCAATAATCGAAGGTTTAGGAACCGGGCTTCCGCTAAAACTCCTCCTTATTGGGTTGCTAACCTCTGAATTTCTTGGGTTAGCTGGCCTGCTCTGTATTGGAGAGCAAGAAGAAGGGTTCTTGCTTGGAGGTGCAGCCATGAATTATTGATAGTAGAATTCTTGTTTTCGTATTGATTGATGATGGTGATTGGCTTCTTTGAATGGCAAAAAAAAAATGAAGAACTAAAAAAAAACGGAGTCTTAAATGGTAATGAATTCTCAAAATCTTGGAGGATTTTGGCGAGAGAGAGAGAGTGTGTGGGTATACGGGGGCGGAGGGCTGTTTGTTTTGAGAGAGAATTTGGAGATCCTAACGGCTAGTTTTGGAAATGAATTGGGGATTTTGAAGTGGGTTTATGACCGTTGAAGAGAAGGGATTTGAATGGTGAAAAGCCATTGAAGCCGTTGGATCTGGAGAAAGTGATTATATAGCCGTTGACAATTTTTTTTTTTTTTTTTACTTTTTAGAAAGTATTATTTATAATTTATTTAAAAAAAAAATAATATGAGCCGTGTTGTTAAAAAAAAAATACAATTATATCACATATAATTACAAACCACGTTAATTATAAAATAGTTATTTCAGATAAAATATAATTATAAATTATATTAAAGAAATATAAATAAATTAATATAAAAATTAAATGAACAAAATTTTTTTTTTAATTTAATTATATTTCGTTATAATCATTATCATTTCAAGTGATAAATTAAAATTCTCATTATTCACTTATTTATTTTATTTTTAATTTATTTATTTAATATTATCTAAATTTTTAATTTTTAATAAATATTTTAAGGGCACTCATAGTTACTGAATTTTTTTTTTTTATCTCTCAAAATTTACATTATTTCACATTATTTTTAAGTCGATAATTTAAAATTTTAATCCGCTACAAACCTAACTTAGTTGATTTTTTTTTTTTATTGTCTTTGTTCTATTATTATATAGATATGAGCCTTTTCTTTCTAACTAATATTAAGATGATTTCTTTTAAATTATTAATAAATGAGTTTAAATATAAATGGCTTAACTAATTATTTTATATTAAAACTTATTTATTTAGAATTTCATTAATACCATTAAAATCTTTATTTTATAAAAAAAAATTATTTATAGGGAGCATTATAAAATTTAAAAAAAGTTTGCAGGACAAAAATTAGTAATTGTTAGTACTTTTATGATAGCATTACCACTTGGTAAGGACTTTTTAAAAAATGTACGAAGATAACCGCTTCCCTCGGTTTCTAAGGCCATTTCCAATGCAACGCTTAAACCTGCACTAACTATCATAGGGGGTGTTTGGATAAAAATTAGCATTTTATTAAAATAATCAATTTTGTTAAAAACGAGAGTTAATCATAAAACTCCTCGCCTCAACTTTTAAAATTTGCGTTAAATATTAAAAA
Organism: Aleurites moluccanus; assembly: GCA_948193065.1. Taxonomy (NCBI): domain Eukaryota; kingdom Viridiplantae; phylum Streptophyta; class Magnoliopsida; order Malpighiales; family Euphorbiaceae; genus Aleurites; species Aleurites moluccanus. The sequence continues at coordinate 14,276 of CANXYC010750659.1, read as the reverse complement.
TAATTTAGTTTCTTTTTTTTACCCAAACACTTTAAAAACTATAAAACTCTTTAATTTTCTTCTAAAATACATCTTATAACATTTAACTTCCTATCCAAACACCCTCATAATGACCTAAAATATTCCTTCAATCCAATGCCATTTCAGGGGTTAGTTTGGAGTTCATCTATATTGTATTGTCATATTTAGCATTGAACTGTAAATGCGTCATATCTTTTTTTTTTATATATAATTTATTAGTTAACACATCTTTTAATTTATATTTATATATTTTATCCAAATACATGTAAATTATAAACTAATAAAGATGCAACTAATATTAAAATTAAAATTAATTAATTAATTTATATTAATTAAAATTATATTAACATTCAAATTAAATACAATTAATAAAATTAAAATTACCTTAATTTTTATATTAAATACAAACATACAAAATATCATCACTAAATTTTTATATTAAAAATAAACATACAAAAAAGCCCCATTACAATATAAAATATAAATACTAATAAAAAATGAAGAAAGAAATGGAGTTATAAATAATAGGAAATTATGAAAAATTGTAAAAAATAATATAAAGTGAATATTTTTTTTAGAGTAAAAAATGGAATAAAAAATAAATTATGATTGGAGTGAAATTAATGTTTAATATGATTGTAAAATGAAATAAAAAATAGAGTAATAAATTAGAAATGCTACTACGTGATAATATATTTATTGACTCCACGGTGTTGTCTCTAATTATATAGACATTTTACCTATTATATAAAATTAATACAGTGAAAAAAATAAATATATTTAAAAAAAGTTACAACTGTTTAATTATCTAAATACTTAATTGTAGTTAACAAATATTATTAAAAAAAAAAAAACAGATTTAAGAGTTATACCAATAATATTTGTCAACCATACACTTTATTTAGCTCAATATCAAACACGATTTTCCATTTAATTTGGTGAAACAGAATTGATTATAATTTAACTTTATTCTCTCTCTGCCTTTCATTTTCTCTTCCCTTTTTCTAAATTTTCTTTCTCTTTTATTATTATTTTTTTTTATAGAGGTGCTGCCTAGCACCTCCTTCCTCCACCCTTTTTTGATGGATTTTTGTTGTTTTTTTTATTTTTTCCCTTCTTCTAGGTAGTGTTTTTCTATTTTTATAGTTAATAATTTGGGTTACTTTAAACCCTTTAGTTACTCCTCTTTCCTTTGAAAAAAGTGAGTGAGATTTTAGATTTTATATATTAATTGTCGATTTTTTAAATTTTTTTTGTAATACATATAAGGGTTTGGTAATTTCATTACAACTGTTAGTTTTTTAAGGCTACACTTTTTTTTTTCAATTTAGTTGAAGGTTTGAAGATTAAATATATTCATTGAATCCACTATGAATTATAAGGGTTGAGAGGACTCTGCTGTGTAGACTTTTTAGAAATTAAAAAAAATTTATAAAAATTATAATATTATAATATTTTTTTACAACGAATCCAATGATATATTTTTTATACAAAATAAAAATCAAATAGATTTAAAAATATATGTTAGAAATATATTAAATATAGACCATTAATTTTTAACGGTCTAGATTTAATAATTTATATTATATTTTTTTAATCAATTTAATTTTTATTTTATATAAAAAATATGTTATTAGATTCGTTATAAAAAATATTATAATATTATAATTTTTAAGAAATTTTATAAAAAAAATTTGACTTCTACATAACAGAAACTGATATGTTTTTAACAATTAACCCCTTCACACGAATTGTAAAGACCTAATCCTTTGCAGTAATTTATTCTATCACCTTTTTTGAAATATGACATTTAAGGCAATGAATTCTTATTTTATTTATAGCAAATTTATTATCATCAATATTGGAATATTAAAAAAGAGAAATGGATCCTGTAGATTTTTTTTTATAAATCTATAATTTTAATTGGTGTTGAAATCGGTAGATCTGTATGTATTTTCTTGAGATTGTAACAATGTTTTTAAAAAAAATAAAAAATTAACATATTTAAGTGGACTAGATATGAAAATTAAATAATTTCTAAAGCTTACTTGTCTCTTCAAAATATATCTTAAATTTAGTTTGGCACAGCTTATGAAAATAACTTTTTATATGGAAAAAAATTCTATTTCTAAAAGTGATATTTGCAAAAACAATTAATTATATATTTGTGTTTGGTAAAATATAATATAAAAACTGATTATAAATTCATAAAGGTATTTTTGTCCATTAATTTTTTAAAATCAATTATGCGTTTAATTTAAAATTCAGCTATCTTGAAAAGTTTCAATTTCTAACTTATTCAAATAATTAAATTTTAGCTATCTAGATAATTGCTTTTATTAATTTTGATATTTATCAAACATTATAAACTGAGACAAAATCAACTTCTTATAAAAAAAAAAAAATTACTTTTTCCTTTTCATAAACTGTTAATTTATTTGAATCTAATAACTCATATGGCCTACGATTTTCAAAAAAAGAAAAAAAAAAAAAACTCATGATCTACAATCATTATTTTCATATCAGTTTGACTAAATCTTAGTGGAAATATTTAGAATCATTTCAAATTTTAACCATTTTTTTTTTAATTTCAAAAGTTTAAATGTATTTGATATTAATTTAAATATTAAATATTCGTTAACATAAACCTTTTTAACACAATATTATTATACAAAATATTTAACATATTAACATATTCTTTTTTATTAAGAGAACATACTAAAATATTTCAAAAAACACAAATTAAATAGAAAATTATATAAAATCAAAACAAGTGCAAATTATGGAGTATATATATATATATATAAAATAAAAGCTGAACTTAAAAATTTTAGGAATTTTTTTATAAAACTCTTTTAAAAATTGAGCTTATATGAGTTATGTCACTAAATTATTTTATATCGTAGTTTTTTTTTTGTTTGAATTAAATTTATATGGAATGATATATATAATTCTTATTTTTTATTATTTTTCAGTTAATTCATATATAATAAATTTGATTTATAGCTTTTTTTATATTAATATTCATTAGAAAAATTTTCATCATGTATCAAGTAACTCTTTAAAATATTGAGATTTTTAAGTCTAGTATTATTAATAATTTATAATTGATTAAACATTGAAAATTATTAATTTAAGTCTGGAATTTGTTTGCTTCACTGTCGTCTAAATTTATATGAAGTTATAATATATATATATATATATGAATAAAATAAAATATGTTTATCACACTCCAACTCTAGTGGTGCGATAATTCTAAGACAATGGTAGGTTTAAGGTCACTATAAACCCGTAAAATACACATATCATATATTTCATACATAACATATATTCACATCATACATAGTTATCATCATGAATATTCAATTCTATGAATCATATAATCATTATTCATATATTTCCTTACATTATCATATGATTTCTTTTTATTCTTTACCGATCAAAAGATGCATCCCACATCTATAAGAAACAAGGGTAACTCACAATGTATCAACTTAGTTATCAAAATAAAATCATTCTCAACATCTAACTACGGAGCTCTATCTAGAGTATACTCCTCATACATATAAATACCAGAATACAAAATAATATATATATCAAAAGAATTACATAGAGTTTTCTTGGAGGAATGAATCAAGAAGTTATGTCTTTTATGTTAACTCATTCTCGAGCTACACTATCACTTGAAATTCATAGAAGATGAGTGAGCCTTCAATTCAGTAAGCTATAAACTACAGTAATGCTTACAAGTATCACAAAGATATAGAGGATAAGTATAATATTGAACATATATTCAATATACTTTGAAATATCATAAGGAAAGACATTATCAGAATCATGGCACAAGAGATCATAACATGAACAATCATGGTTTCTTTAACATGTGAGTGCCCACCAACAATGACACTATAAATCATATTATGAAATAGAACTCAGAACAGATCATAGCATAGCGTATCAATGCACCTTGTCACCTCAACGTCTCCATGTGCTTGTGCAAGGCACATACCTAATGTTTCCGGTCCCCAACTAGGAAGGACACTGACAAAAACCCTGTCAGCTATGTTCTCGATGTGCATATTGGACCAATAAACTAACTCTTATTGGAAGCGCATTCTATTTACATGTGGGTCATAAGTTATATAGCTTGGACATATTATCAAGAAACATAGTAGTTACAAGACCATCATCACATATTTACATATAGTTATTCCATTATATAAATAGATATATAATGATCTTGGTCTAAGAAAAATAATAACCGAGTCATTCATGTAATTGGCTTATTTAGGAGGGTCTCAACAATTTATAGTTTACAATTAAGAATTTATAGGTTTAGGTTTATCAACAATAAATTTAAGAAAAATTACATGAAGTAAGAAATGAGTAGCAAGCACAATTAATGGATAACAATATACATTAACATAGTTCATACTTCTCTTAAAGTAATTTATCTTTGTATTTCCCTCAAATACTTATACAATCAATAATCTTCTCTATATTCCTTGAATTCTGCTCTCCTATGTCAAATCCCCAAATACTCATAATTAGGGTTCATGCCCAAAAATGTTCATACATAGTAAATTCTTATGATTCTAATTATCTTTTAGAATTTTAATATATTTTCTAATATCAATTTAATCACTTATTAAAGAAATGTGAAAGTTTGGGATGAATATATACTATTCACCCAAAACTCTAAATCCATATATATCTTGCTATAATCCATAATAAATTTAATTGATACTCTTAAACATCTATTCATAACTCATAATCATATATTCTAACTATATATTAACTTATTTTAAATTTTGATTGGAGTTTGAAATAAATATCTTAAAACCCTATAATGGAGAATCCTTGAGAAATCTGAAATCTTGATGTTCTTGAAGGTTTGATTCTTGATTATTGTGTTAATGGAGATAAAATAAGTATTTGAGAAGATAATTTAATGAATTTATAGGTGGATGAGGTGTATTTATGAAGAAAGAGAGGAAGAAGAACGAAATAAATGAAGTTTGAAATGAAGAAGGAAGGTCGGATATTTATAGGCCCGACACTTTCACGCCCGTAAATATGCTTCACGGTCGTGAAAACCACTACTTACATTGGGTTCGAAATACTTTTTCACTGTCATAAAGGGACGTTTCATGCCCTTGAAAACAAAGATGAAAAATTGACTAATTTACACAGAAAGTATTTCCACGGTGGTGAAAGATCTTTCACTCCCGTTAAAAGGTCTTCACTCCTGTGAAAACTTTCTTCAAAGTGGTGAAACATTTTTAAGGAGGTGAATCATTTTCAAGGGGGTGAAACATTTTCAAGGGAGTGAAGAATTCTCATATTTTCTCCATTCTAACTTGTTCAAACTCGACCAACTTATACATGCACATGTTTAACACCTCAAAATCAATCACAACTCATCATGTCTTTACATATAATCATTTTATGAGTAATCTATACTCAATATAATATTATAGATTATCTACCATGTACATATAAATATACACATACTAACATTCAGCAAACAAACATAAACAAACACATATCTATTATGACATTCCAAGTACTGATTATTACACTATCTAAAGTATAAATCCTAGTTAAATTAAATTAAGGGGTGAATTGGTGTATTCAATAATAATTTTTAAAAATTTTATAAAAATCAATAAATATTCAATTGAGACTTTTAAAACTTTTAAAAAGTCTTTAGAAATTCGGAGTATTTAATTAAGACTTTTAAAGGCTGTAAAAAAAATCTATAGAAATCTGAGATATTCAATTATAATTTTTATAAAATCTATAAAAATGAACAGTTATTCAAAAAATTATTGACTTTTATAACTAATAGTCTTTTATAGGCTTTTCATGTAGTTATATAAATAAAAAATATCTTGAAAAGTCTTTCACCTTCTCTCAAGAATTCAAATGACTATTTTTTTAAGGTATATAAGTTTCTTCTAATAATAATAAATAAAAAACTTTTTAGTATTTCATTTTTTTTTTATTTTTTATGTTGTTCATGATATTCTCTTTTTTTTTTTTTGGTTAATTCATTTACTTTTTTATGTTGTTCATTTCTTTTATTTGATGAACCGATTAAAATAATTTGTCTAATCTTTTTTGTTAATTTTGAGATTGTAAAAATTAATTTGATCTTATGTTGTCTATTTTTTATATATTTTCTTTAAAAATATAATTACATGCATTTAAATTGAACTCGTTTCGGGTCCACTTTTCGAATATTAATTTTTAATCAAACATGAGTTTAAACAATACTCTCTCCCTAATACCAATTAATATATGACTCACCGTTAAAAGTTTAGTTATTTACATAGTTCAAGAGTATTGCCTATCAACAATAACAATTTATTTGGTTGAAATTAAAAATTAAATAAAAAAAGATTTTAAAATTTTATTTCTAAATTTAATTTTAAATATTTAAATAAAATTTATTAATTAAATTAAAAATTATTGTGAATTTGGGGAATGATCAACAAATAAATATTCAATGTTACATTTTTTTGAAATATTATTTTAATTAATTTTAGTACTTGGATTGAAAAATATTATTTAATTAATAACTCTTACTTTTATTTATTATTTTAAATATTTATTTTATTATATGAAAAATATAAATTTATTACATTTATATAAAATAGATATTAGAAATTAGTGAAAATATATTAATATCTATAAAAATTTACCAATGTCTATAAAAGTTTTTTAAAATAGAGTATCACGTCCCAGACTCGATGGCACATGACCGGCATTAGGAAATGGGTAAGTATAAAGTTTTTAGAATCCGTAATCAACCTGGCACTTCACTAAGCGATAAAACTATCAAAATGATAGTTGTAACTGTCAATAAAATTAGGTTTATAAGCCATCTGTTAAGTAGAATTTGAACATATATCAATCATTGCCCTTTAGAGCTACCATATCCACCATATTAAAATAAATATCATATAAAAATAATTATGCTCACAGTTTACCAATTAAACAGTAAAGCCTGGTAATACACTAAATAAATAACTCAACTTTCCAATAAATCAACAGGGCAACAAAGCCAATACGGAGTAATAATGCAGAACTTTAGATTTACAATACATAATGAAAATAAAATAAATAATTTTCACTGTCGGAGGAAAAATGACAGAATTGATTTGGCAATAATTCGACTCTCGATGTACACCTGCAGCTGAGAAAAATAAATTTAACAGGAATGAGCGTTCAACTCAGGGAATGATACTATCTAATATACTCACCTGGTAATATTTAATTATTTTATTAATGAAATGTTTATGCTACGTGTCATACAAATAAAAAATCACGAAATCAAATAGGGATGTGAATTATTTAACAAAAACCACCCCAAACCATAGTATGGGGAGTCTATCCCCTATCTGACTCTTTAAATTCAATACTGTCACTTAAATTATTCCATAAGATTTCGCTATCATGACTGTAACCAAGCAACAACAATCCGACTAGCAAATAGCGCTGAGGGTTGAACAAGTCCCGTCGTCACGTCAGTCACAGCTTATTATATCATAACCATTAGCTCATACTATATCCACATCTTGAGTAGTCTTATCTTATCCCAAGCATATCCAATAACCACACGTAATATACAACACAATAACAATAAACCATACACATACATATATTCCTATTTGATTATTAATATTAATGCATAATTATATATATATATATATATATTTGCATAACTAAATGTACATGCATAAACAATAAAAAAATATATTAGAAAGTATCACCCACAGATTAGACGACCATTCAAACCAACTAGCTCTCTCGGAGCTCTTCCTGACTAACAATAAGGAAGACATCTAGAATATCATAACGAAATACAAGAATTATTAGAATAAATAACTAAATACTGTTCAGAAATAAAAAAAAAAAAAAAAACTGACTTTCAAAAATTTGTTGAAAATTTGACAAAATCTTCCCTAAAATAAGATTTAGCTTCCTGAAATAAAAATAAATTCACTTTTAAATAAATAGCCCATAGATCCGCATACAACGTCGACAACTCAATTGACCCCTGCTGAATCTCCATCTCAACAATAAATATTTATGATAATATTTCATGCCTCAATTATCTGATCAAATTAACTAGTTAATTACTTATAACAGTTCAATATATATTCCAATAAAATTCCACTAATTATTTCGCAAAAATAATAATCAATATCAACCTCTAGTTAATTCCAATTCTTTAATTCACGATACTCCAAAAATAGTAATAATAAATTTGAAATAATTTAATTAACCCATCCTAATTTATACATGTCTAAAAAATATTTACTCAGCATCAATATCTAATTACCATCTCTTAAATTCATTAACTAATAATCATTTCATTAAATAAATCATTTAACTATTTATTTAATTTTATCGATCTCCAAAATAATTCTTATGAATAATTCTGATTAATTTAAATAATTATTTCGCAACAAACTCTATTATCGATTCCTAAATAATTTCATAAAAATAATTATTCTAAAATTAATTCACAATTTCAATCTCCAATTAAATTTATACACTTTAATCCTCAAATAATAAATTATATTAATATCTCAAAAATAAATCCCCAAATAATTTCATGAATCATTATTCTATAATCAATTTCCAATTTGCTTACCCAAATAATTTAACACAATAATAATTCACTAAATCTCAATAAACAAATACACTGAAATTAATATTTTACAACTAATTACCTTAATGTATCTTTAGATATTATTACCATTAAAATATATTGTCTCAATAATTTAATCATCAAACTCTAATAATTTATTTAATTTAAATTTAATTTATTTATCTATTTTAATTACTGCCTTAATTAAATTACTTCATAATAAATTAACTTTTCAATATTTAAATTTCATAAATATCATCTACATAATTTCTATAATAACTATAAAATAATGTAATTAATTTATCTTAATTTATAGAGTTAATTCCAACAAAATTATCAATTATTAATCACCTAAATATTCCAATATTAATGTAAATACCCAATAATTTTTATAAATTTATCTCTAAACATACTTTAAATAATTTATAAATAAAACTCATTTACTTGCGCTTGTCAGAAATTATGCGCGTGTTCAAAATTTTCATTGTTGGCTTCGGTCTCCAATAGAGACACAATGAATACCGTTAGAAAGCCAGCATCGAGGAGAGTCCATTGGAGCTAAAATCACCGGAAAAGGGCTTAAAAAATGGTCGAAATTCACTATTGAAGTTTCGGTTACCGGAAAGTTGAACAACGCGTGCACCTCCGTAGCTTGCTGGAATCCGTCGCCATTACTGCATCTGAGGTCACCGGTGGTTTCTCTTCCCATTGGTGTGGTGCGTGTTCGGCGTCGTCGACCGGATGGCCGATTTTTGGCGTGGTCCTCTCTATCTTTCTGTGTAATTTTTGGTTCCCTTCTCTCTTCTCCGATTCTGTTTTCCCCCTTTCTTTTTCATTTCACTTCTTCCTATAATAATAATAATATAATATAACAGTATATTATAATAATATAATATTTAAATTTTTAAACTTTTTTTTTTTTTTTAAATCTAGATTATTCTAGATTTATCCAAAACATAATAATAATAATAACAACAATAATAATATTTAACATAATATAATATAATAATAATTATGATAATAAAATATTTAATTTAACTAACTAATTAATTATTTAATAAATAAATATTACTTATTTTATGTAAATAGATAAATACTTACAAATTTCATAACAAAATTTAATACAACAATTATAAAACTAATAATTAATAATTAATAAATTAATTAGCTAAAATAATTTTCCAACTAACTAATTAAATAATAATTTCATAAATAATAATTTATTATTTTTTAAAAATATTATAATAATAAAATAATATAAATAAAAAATATTATAATAATAAAATAATATAAATAAAAAATATTTTAATATTCATTAAATACTCTTAAAATATTATTAGTTAGTGATTAAAATATTAATTTAAAAATACTTCAGAAATATTGATATTAAAATTTTGAATAATAAATAATACATTAATTAGCTAAAATAATTTTCCAACTAACTAACTAACTAAATAATAATTTTTTATTTTTTATAAATTATTATAATAATAAAATAATATAAATAAAAAATATTGAAATATTCATTAAATACGCTTAAAATATTATTAGTTAGTGATTAAAATATTATTTTAAAAATACTTCAGAAATATTGATATTACATAAATTTTTTGAAAGTGATTTAAAAAATATTAAATATTTCTGAAAATCATGCATTTAAAAAAAAATTATAAATATCTTTAAAAATTTTAATTAAATAAATACTTACATATTAATTAAATCCAAGAGAGAATGACAAAAGTTACCCATATCACGTGCCATGACACGTGCATTTCTTCTACAGCCTCATCATTTAAAAATTATTTTTAATTTAGTACAATTTATGAAAAAAAATTTTCATACAAAAAAAAATTATTTTTTTAAAAATAATATTTTTAAAAATAATTAACTATATGTTTGTATTTAATAAAATATAATTTAAAAATTATTTATAAATTTATAAAATTATTTTTATTTATTAATTTTTTAAAATTAACTACATATTTAATTTAAAATTCAAATTTCTTAAAAAATTTTAATTTCTAATTTATTCAAACAGCTTAATTTTGATATTTATCAAACTAAGCTGAAAACGTACTAAAAATCAGTTTTTCGCCAAAAAGCTGCTTTTTCCTTGTGCCAAACCCTTTTCTATCCCCAAAACTCCCTCTCGTCTGTCTTTGAGCGGGCGCGACAAACACTACACACCACCATCACCATGGCTCTTCTTCTTCTCAAATCACTCCCTCTTATCAGTCTCCGCTCCAAGCCTTCAATTCCTTTTCTCCATACCATTTTCAAATACCATTTTCCCAAATCAATTCCAAAGAACACAAGAAATTTTTCATCTGTTTCTGCTTCCACTTCTCCTCCTCCTCCTTCTTCCACTGAAGCCCTTCCCAAAACACCACCAGTATCGTTCAAAGAAACTTTAAACTGGGTTTCCCGTACTGGGTTTTGCGGCGAATTGTCTATCAACGATGTGGGTAAACGGGTACGCCTTTGTGGGTGGGTCGCGCTCCATAGAGTCCATGGTGGGCTTAATTTTCTCAATCTCAGAGACCACACTGGCATTGTACAGGTATACTTATACATTTAATTAGCATTTTTATGTGTATTTATATACTGTGGATAGAAGCTCACAATCCCATTTTATGGGTTGTCTTTATTCTTTATGTTTTGTTTGATTTTCTGTTATTTTGGGTTTCTTTTTGATGGTGAGGAAGGTGTAATTTTAGGTTACGACGCTTCCTGATGAATTTCCAGATGCTCATTCCATTATAAATGATTTGAGGCTGGAGTATGTGGTAGCTGTAGAAGGTGTTATTCGGTCTCGGCCCAGCGAGTCTGTCAATAAGAAAATGAAAACTGGCTTAATTGAGGTAATTTTTGTATTTAATTCTATCTGTTTCCTTGATTTTCTTTTTCTTGTTTTATAACTATGAAAATAAATGCCACCCTTTTATTGATTAATGTGTGTTCATTTTCTTTGGAATGGATAGTGAAGTGTGTAATCTTTGTTCATTTTCTTTGGAATGGATAGTGTAATGTGTTATCTTTGTTTAAAATGCAATGCCTAACATATATATTTATACTTGATGTAAAATTGATTAAAGTATGTCATGGATGGGAGGTGAAATTTTAGTGATTCTATGATTAATTACCAGACAACACAATGACGAATGCTTTGTGAAATTCATGACATAATACTGATTATGAATGCCAGGTTGCCGCAGAGAATGTTCAAGTATTGAATGCAGTGAGATCAAAGTTACCATTTTTAGTTACCACTGCTGATGATGCTAAAGATTCTGTTAAAGAGGAGATCCGTTTGAGGTAGCTAACTTGAGCATGGGCATTTTACCAGTTTGGTTTATTGGGTTTGAAAATTTTCAAAACGGAATTAACTTTAGAAACTGAGTGACTGAACCTAACTAATTATAGTAAAAGTTGAATAAACTGAACATAATTAACAATATTATATAATTTAGTTTTATAGTCAATAGTTTCTCCCTAAAATTATTAGTGGTCTTTGAAAACATCTCCCTTATCTTTGTCAATGTTGATTCTATGGTTTTCATTGATGTTTTATGCTATTCAGAAATTGTCTTGTTTATCCTTTTGAACCTGTGTGTACCAAGGATCACAAATTTCTTTTCTTTCTTACATAATATCTCTGTTTTTATATTCTATAAAGTTTACATATTTTTTGCACTGGATGTTCACATGGCTGAAGTAGTTGACATATTCTAGATTCCGGTGCCTTGATCTGCGGCGGCAACAAATGAATTTTAACTTAATGTTGCGGCACAAAGTAGTGAAACTCATTCGAAGATATCTAGAGGATGTGTATGGTTTTGTGGAGGTACACTGTTTGCTCAATTATTTTTGCTTCTCATTTTATTTATTTTTATTTTTATTTTTATCTTTTTATCTTTTTTATGGTTTCACTCTGTTTTGATCATGATCTTTCATGTTGTAAGGTAGATTGAGACTCCAATACTTTCTAGATCTACTCCAGAAGGTGCTCGGGATTATTTGGTACCCTCAAGAGTTCAGGTACTTGCCATTTTATCAACATTCATTAAAATTTTAGTAATGCTCTTATGGCTGTGGTGTCATAATCATTTATATTTTATGTACTGGAGATATACTCGGCTAATTGTTAGATTTCTATAGTCTTTGCAATATAAATTAGCCAACCTAAAAAATTGCTGTTGTGCCTTTACTTTGAATGACATCCTGACATTATTTCTCCCATATCTGAAGAACTTACCATTGATGGTGTATAAGTTCCTATGAGTGTATCACTGATTAGGTATAGGACTTGTATGGGGGAAATTATATAACTGAAGGATGAGATGCATGTGCATCTATCATTTTGACCTTAATACTCAGATGTTGAGTTTTGGCATTATTTGCAGATAATTACATGATTTATTGATAAATATGTTTAGAGATAGGTCCTTGTAGCTCTAGTTACTTGGGATGCATTGTCTGTATGATTCACTTTATTGTGTATTTTGAAGCCAGGAACATTTTATGCTTTGCCCCAAAGTCCTCAACTCTTTAAGCAAATGTTGATGGTCTCTGGTTTTGACAAATATTATCAGATTGCAAGGTAATTTCTCTTGGCTATTTGAGTTTTTTTTATTACATTATAATTTTATTCATTATTGTGCTGTTCAAACATGCTCTTAGCTTTATCCTTCTTTGCCGATAAACTTTTTACATGTAGAATATTTATAGATGCCAGAAAGAGAACAAGGGGCTTTACATAAGCTTGAGCATCATATGACATTTTTCTTTTCTTTTTTATTGTCAGTCAAGTAGAAAATATATACTATTTATTTCTTTATTTTTCTTTGGGTTTTAGAGTGTTGCTTTTTCACTTGAGGGGTGGGAGTTCTGCAATTTTGATTTTCAATTGTAACAGTAGTACAATTGGGATGTGCTGTTCTTTGCAGATGTTTTAGAGATGAAGATCTAAGGGCTGATAGACAACCTGAGTTCACTCAGCTAGATATGGAGCTGGCGTTCACTCCCTTGGAGGACATGCTGAGGCTTAATGAAGATTTGATTCGAAAGGTTAGTAAGTTTTTGGCTGGTCGCCTAATGATTTTTCATAGCAAGGTATTGCTAGAATTCAAATCAAAGTTATAATAGGATGAAGGGGGAAAAAAGAGTCACAAGTAATTCTGACCTTCCTAGCTATACATGATTAAGAAGGTTAGGTTCTTGTATTTTCTCTTGGCTTGGTGGGAGAAAAAAAAAAGCTGAACCAATCTGAACTTGTCTTAAAACTTTGTGGTTTTGGTGGATACCAAGTAATGAGTCATTCAACCAGAGCCTACAGCAATCTAGAAATATATGTGACTACACTGTTTGTTTTGCATTTGCAGAAATAGCCCCTGCTCAACATTTGCTTAATGTCTTTGCATTACAGTTTATGATTTAAAAGTTAAATTTATTGCAGGTTTTTATGGAGATTAAAGGTGTCCAGCTGCCAAACCCTTTCCCAAGGCTTACATATGCTGAAGCAATGAGTCGTTATGGTTCAGACAGGCCAGATACAAGATTTGATCTTGAGTTGAAAGATGTAATTCTCTCCTTT
>CANXYC010750628.1:0-10668 GCA_948193065.1 Aleurites moluccanus | reverse complement strand
AATGGGTTATTTGCAAAAAAAATTTAGATATTCTAAAAGTTTTTAATGATGCTACTTATACTTTGTCTGGTGTATATTATCCTACTACTCATTTATTAATTGTGCAATGTGTTAATATTGTTGGAGTTTTTGAAGAAAATGAAAATGATGAAGATTTAAAAGTTATTATTGAATCAATGAAATCTAAATGGCTAAATTATTTTATGAACATTCCACAAATTTATTTAGTTGCTTATGTTTTTGATCCACGTTATAAATTAGATGGTATGCATGATTATTTGCATGCTTATTATGATTCTCTTAATTTGCTTCATAGTGTAGATATCATATCAATAATAAATGATATTAAAAAATTAGTATATACTATGTATGAAGAATTTTCTAATGCTTATAGTGGACAAGTTACTCCTCAAGTTTTTCAATTTAATAGTACTGCTAGTTAAATGGATAATTCAATTAAATTGAATAGAGGAGAACAAATATTGCTTCATAGGCAAAAAAAATAAAGAGGGGGAACTATTTCTGAAATTAAAAGTTATTTAACAGTTGATTTTGAGTTTGATGATAATGCAGATTTCACAATATTGAATTAGTGGAAAAAACATTTAAGCCAATACCAATTCTTTCTCTAATTGCTAAATAAATTTTAGTAACCCCTTGTTCAACTGTTGCAGTAGAACAAGCATTTAGTGCTGGAGGTAATATTTTGGATAGAACTCGTTCAAGAATGAGTCCTGAATCAGTAGAGACTCAAGCTTGTCTTGATGATTGGACCAAAGCTGAATATAGAAAATAAGAGGTAGTCCCTGATAATAAAGGAGAATTGTTTGAAATTTTGACAACGGATCGAGACGCATCCGGAACTGGAAAGTCATCTCCATATGAATATAACGATTGAGATAAGTAGGAGGTCAATAATACTAAAAGGTAAGAGAACTAAATGGGTTTTGATTCTTCTATCCTCCAATAATTAAGTTCAAGCCCCCCCCCCCCCCCCATTTTTTAATAAATTCGATTCTAAACCGTATTGAAATCGTATCGAACCGAAATCGAAATCTAAATCGAAATCATCTCGGAACCGACGATTTCTAAACCAGACCGAAACTGCCTTTCAAGATTTCGATTTCGATTTACTTATTTTAGAAATCAAAATTGATAATTTTAGAACCGGAACCGGCGATTCTGAAACCGTGATCATGCCTACCTAAAATAATTTCATTTACTCGAAACGAAATCGTATTGTTAAATGAGTTATAGGAAAATGAGGGGCTTGAAAGTAATTTCAATTCGGGTTACTCAAAGGCCCATTTCTTTCTTTATCCCCTCATACGTATTATTAAATGGTGCCGTTTTATTTAATACTCTCTCTATTTTTTTATATAGGTCATTTTAGAGTGGGTAAAAATATTTTTTTTATAAGTCTTTTTCAGATTTTAAAGTTATATTTATTATTTTCTTTCAATTTTGCCTCTAATAAAAAATTAAATTTATACTTTTAATCCCTTTAATATTAATGATGATAAAAAAATAAATAGAACTGTATTAAATATTTTATATTAAAATTAATATTTAATAATTAATTTTTTAATTTTTATATTTTTCTCCAAAACGATTTATATATAAAAAAAATGATGAAAGTAAATTATAAGAAAAATTAAAAAGACAAAACAGCAAGTTCTATTATATTTTTGACATGGTAGTTCCCCACAATTCTTTTAGAGGATGGAGCATTGATTCAGTAAACAGTGCCCATCTACCTATTTTTAATGTATGAATTAATTAATAATTAATAGATAGATAGATAATATAGATTCCAACTTTTCAATTTTTCTCCCTTTGCAACTTCGACTTCATTTTCTAGGTTTTATTTTCTCAACAACTCATCAATCCTTTTTGCCAGCTCATTTTCTTTCCTTTAAAGAGAAATCAAGTTCCCGAATTTGTTCTTAAGAAAGTCCCTTTTCTGCAAAATTTTGTAGATAACTATTTTTGAGATCGATGTTTGTCTCTGTGATCGTGGACAAGGAGAGATTTCCCTCCATAGGAAAGGATTTCCATTGAAGAGTCTCATAGGATTAGCAGAGAGACTGGAGTTCAATTGAAAGATCATCATATTATTTGGCATTTGGGCAGTCGGTCAAATCTAGGCCGTTTAATTTCAGTTGCTGGTAGTTGTAGGTGATGCTGGTTTATATGGTCTATGACTATTAGAATACAATTAAATTTAACTGTTTTTCAGTTAGAAAAAAGAAAAGAGAAAATAATAATAAGAGAGAAATCTGGCAGAAGCGACTTAAAATTCTGAACCGCACCTTATAACCAATACAGGAAGCATTTGGAATAACTTGTATAATTATATTTTTCTTTTAATAATTTGTATACAGATACAACTATGTAGATTCAGAAGACAATCCACAATTTTTCTTCTTCTCTTTTTCCCCTTTTTTCAGTGTATGAATGAACTTGCTGTACAATTAGAAACAGGAACTCGAGGATATTTAGTTGTTTCATTTCTTCCTTTCTTTCCATTAATTGTTTTCACTGATTTTTCATTTTGAATTCCACTCTGAACTCCAGGGAAAAACTTCCCAAACCAATTTTGGCTCCTTCCATACACAGTGGTTGAGTTTAGTGATAATGACAACTCCTTGTCACTGCCATTCTTTGATTCACTTGAAGAATCACCAACTACTTTCACAGATTCAGAATCTACCTGAACGTATTTATCGCCAGAATGCAATCTCCATCGTTCCCAACATTTATATGACATTGCTTTCCTTCACTATTGAAATCTAAGGAATTCTTAGTCTATCAGGAACTCTTCCATTGTTGCAAGAGATTTCAATTGACGACCAAGAGATGAGATTGTTTTCTGGCACTCAGCAAATTTACTTGCAGCAACAGCTAGCTCTTTCTCCTGACAAAATGCAACATTTCAACACATAAATATGATATGAGAACCATTGTGGACACCAATTGATAAAATCAATCACGTAATACTACTGGACACCAATTGTGAACCTTTATTTTAAGATCAGCATGCCAACCACAAGCACAAAGACAAGTACAATGACAATCAACTTCAATGAGGCCTGTAATGTACTGTAAAATAAGAAATCTATCAACAGAGGACATCTATGAAATTTTATTAGTTCTGAAATCATAGTTTCCTCTTAAGAAGCATATTTTGCATGATAACAGATGTATAATTGAAAAACATAACAAGACAGAGAGAGGGGAAAAAAACTTCCATTCCTTTTTTATGAAGTTTCAATTCCAAGTAAGCAGTTAGCTTTTGAACAAAGAAAAAAAAATCAACAAAAAGGAAATCCAGTCACTTTTGCAAAACATTTGTGATTTAAAGATTGAGTTTGACAAGACCATAATAGGAATATAGAGAGTTAAGTTATTGAAGATGGGGAAATATGAGTGGAGTGTCATGAAGCTAAATTGGATACTTGAGATAGTGCTTAAATGGTTACAAAAGCAGTCAAATTGGAAAGTGATGCTACTTTATCTACAAGCCTTTCCTTCTTATAAGACTTTGAATGAGATGATTTGTGCCAGCATAGTTACCATTTACCAAGAATGCAAAGGCCCACAAAACAGGAACAACAATGCAGCATGGCACTATCCCAAAATGCAGTATGATGCTTACACAGACTGAAAATTGTGAATTAGAATTTTGGATGTAATAAAGAAGTTGAATGTGAATACTTCTTAATTATATCAAAACTGCAAGAAATAACAAAATGAAAAGAAAACATATTTTCACCAATGAGCTCACCAAGTGAGCTCCATGTGTGCATTACTGCAGTCATTCAATTGACCCAACTGTTCCTAATCTTAAAAGGTTTACGGCCACAATTGATAAACTCAAAAAGTTTCGCCAAAATTGATAAATGGGCAGTTTTAAAGATTTTTGTTCCTTATGAATTAACCTTATTTTAGCTTATGCCTTTGATAAGGTCAAATAAACCTACAAACTTTTTAAATCACCAAAATTGATGTGTTCAAACAAATTGTTCTATGTTTCAGTTAAGTAGCTCCACTTCCAGATCCAATTCACATGGGTAGTTGAGAATTCTTCTAACAGAGAATACTAATCAGTGATAATGTCACATTTAAGAAGTCTATTTGACATAAGCACAAGCAGTTCATTTCTGGAATGGAAATGGAACAAACCTTCCACAATGTAACAGCACAAACAAACTACTGTCTGAATATGCAGGCCAAAATTTTTAAGCTGAACTGCAACATTTGTTTGATTGGAATAAGCATGGAGAATTGAGTTTCTAGTGAGTCTTAGGACACATACCTGCTTTATTTTCAACTCTTCTTTAAAACTTGCAACACGCATGAGTTCAGTCTCATGCTGGAGTTCAGTTTCACGTTTCTTTTCCAAAAGCTCATCCTCCAATTTCTGGCACTTGGCTAAATTTTCTGCTGACAAAGCACGCTCCTTATTAACCTCCTCACCTAATAAACCAACTTTAGAAAGCATGGTTTTGACTTGAGCTTCAGAAATTAAGAGTTGAGACTCTGCCACTTCTTTCTTAGCTTTGATGCCCTCTATCTCTTCCTCTTTCACTCGCTTTGTTTCATTTGCAATAGCTAAATGAGCTTGCAGCTCGACCAATTTCACCTCTGCTTCCTTTAGCTGACTTTGTGACTTCTCAAGCTGCTTGTGGCACTCACTCAAAGCATTTTGTGATTCAACTTTTTCTTCTTCTATTTTGTCTAACCTATCCTTTAGTTCAGCAGCCCTATGAATCATGGCTTCCAGTTCAGCTTTCCATGGGCTTCCACCAGCATTAGCTTGATCTGATAAGGGTCCCACCCCAAGATAAGAACTTCCACTTTCTGTATCAGGCAAAGATGCAAGTCTTTCCATTTCCAGAAAATCATCCATGAGATCAATTTCTGAAGAAGGGACCATGAGATTTCTTCCAAGAGCCTTTTCATTCTTTAATTGATCAAGTTCTGTGATAAAAGCAGATGCCCATGTGTCAGAATAACTTGGCTCACATTCCTTTATCTCCAATGCACTAATTTTGTGTACGTCAGTTTCCCCTTCCAGCAGCCTTTCCCCACAATCAGACTGGCTGTCTGTGAAAGATTCAACATAAATTGAAGAGGCAGTCAAGGATTTATGATCATTGGGAGGGGATGCTTTCCGAACAATGGTTTTTAGCCTACGACATTCAGCTTCAAGCTTAGCAACCTTCTTTACGCTTTCCAAATGGAGTTTGCTGGCTGTTTCAGCTGCTTGTATGCTAAGGTCCCTTTCCATAATCCTAATCTCTAGCTCCTCAGCTTGAGAAAGGAGCTCCAGTCTAAGGGTAGAGTTATCTTTCTCTGCAGCCTCAAGCTTTTGTTGAAGATCAGATTCAACTGATGCTGCAGCTTCACTTTTAGCAGTTTGAAGTTGAGCCTTGAGCTCAATATGCTTGATCTCAAGCTCAGACTTCACAGATTCCCATTCTTGCGTTTTTCTCGCAAGAGCTTCATTGATCCTTTGTTCTTGCTCTTCTCTAGCTTGTCGTAGTTGCCTCATGCATTCCTTGAGTGCTGCATCTAGATGACCAACTCTATCTTCGAGTCCAACATTCTTCTTTATAGTGGCCTCAAGTTGTTTCTTTAAAGACAATAATTCTTTTTCAGCCTTTTCCCACCCTAGCATTTGAGACAGAAAATAAAACAAGTTCGTAACATTCTAATTAGGATAAGGAAAGGCAGCATAGATCTTCATAATGCCCTCATGACAGATAACTGATGTGACAACTTGAAGGAAGCGAAAGCT
Source organism: Aleurites moluccanus (assembly GCA_948193065.1). Lineage (NCBI taxonomy): Eukaryota > Viridiplantae > Streptophyta > Magnoliopsida > Malpighiales > Euphorbiaceae > Aleurites > Aleurites moluccanus. The sequence goes on along the minus strand of CANXYC010750628.1, from coordinate 4,865 downwards.
AATAGGAAAAAATCGTTACATGGATAATTAATCTTCTTAAGGGAAAAATGCACAGAAATTTGAGTTCCATATCCACTTGTATAAAATCAATTTGATTCCACTTAGCCTCAGCACCTAGTAATTGAATTAGGCTATAGGAATTATTTTCCTACATTCTATTGTGCTGAGTTCAATTGTTGAATAGCATTTGACAAATATCATTTCCATAATAAAAGTCGCAAACTGAATACATGTAATAAAATTGGAGATCGCCAGAATATGATGTCAATTGGTAAACATCATAACACGATGTAATGAACAAATCAATCCACTATGCTACAAAAAGAGAATTTAGTTGCCAGAAATTTTATACTCACCAATCGCCTTAACATGTCTTATCCAGCATAAAATTTTGTTTTAATTTTATGCACTTTAAAGGAAAGACTAGCTTAATTTGCATTTCATGCCTAATTTCTCACTGTAGTTGAGCACACAAGCCAAGGGAACAGATACCTGAGACAGCTTCCTCTGCAACTTTGGCGTGCTGCTTTACCAAGTCTTCCTTAGCACTGATGTTCAGAAGAGCAGCAGATAGTTTCTCTGTTAAAGTCTTCACATTGTTAGAAATTTCTTCGTCGGGGGTTGCTGATTTTGAAGTGACTTCTGGTGCTGGTGACTGAGGATTATGAATTGGATATATCTTGGACAACAAAAATAAAATAAAATAAGAATTTCTCCAACAGCATCACTTGGTAGAATATGCACTGCCCAAAATAGAAATTTATACATATATACCGTTGAGTTTGCAACCATATTTGGCCAATCCTGAAATAAGAATATTACTTTATAGTTATTCTATTTAGTGTAATATATTATCTATCTGATGAATGTCCAAGTGAGATTAGATTATTATTTCTATTTAGTTTTTCATTTCCAGAATGTTTTACCAATAGCCAACAACAAAAACTATACAATAATTTATCTTTCCAAGATCAATTATACAATCCTAATTCTTATTCTTGTTACTTTTTTCTTATATTCATCTTTTAGACATTCTTTTAAATCAGATCAATATATCGATCTCCATAAATCAAGCCTATTTAATCTTCTAAGAACACTTCTTGTTTTTTGGGATTACAAAAGTAAAATTATAGGCATAATTTGCACAATTTGATAATTTATACATTTATACTCTGTCCTTAAATATTAAAATGTATAAAAAAAACAGAGAAACATACCTAAGTAAAAACTTATCGATCATAAAACGTCTCATCATGCACGAGGAAGATGAGAACAACATTATATCTAATTCATATGGCTAATTATGCCTCAAATGACAATCAAAGATCTAAAAAAAAAAAAAAGATCATCAACAGATTTTGCAGATTGAAGCCATCAATTTCCATTCAATGGTTCAAGCAAGAATCCCCAAAATTGAAAGTCCCTTTTATCCCTAAAATAGCTCCAATGGCATAGTTTCCTCAAAAGAAAGACCTCTTGTTCAGTAAATTTTGCAACCCAATAAACAGAATCTGATAAAGGAAGTTAAAATTAAATATATTTATTCACTTAAACTAAAATAATTAATCAAGTTGATCAATAAACTATAGAGGACATGAATTAAAACCCCTTTACCCAATTCAGGGTTTAGCTTTATCATACAGGTACAATACCATCATCTGTCAAAATGTGACATACATATGCATTCAGTCATTCACATAATTCATATAATTATTGGGCCACTGAATTAATCAGACCAACCTGATCATCCGAGAATCTTTCAGAATGGGAAGAGACAGATCCTGAACTTTCAGTTTCACCAGGACTCTTCTCTGAAGACTTTCTTCTCCATAACCAACTCCGGCGGTCCATCTCCAATTCCACCAAAGCATCATTATTCTACCATTTTCAATACAATGAAACTCGATCAAACTTATTTGAAAAATAAAATTACAATAAAGAATTAATGAAAGAAATGTCTGCTTTGCTTAGAATTCACTACCCAACCAATTTTATTTATTCAGAAAACAAATGCTTTACTTGTGACTTCTGAACCATAATAGTAATCAATAATATATATTTTTTTTAGGTTAATTCTACAAAGTAAATATAAAAATAGACAAGAACTTGGTACCTTTTTTATGCCATAACACGACAACTACAGACACAGAGAAAGAGAGGATCCCGTGAGAAAAAGCCAATACCCATTTTGAAAATTATATGTAACAACCAATAAATTAAAAAAAAAAAAAAAAAAAAAAAAAAAGGGAATTAAGAGATCCCAACAATGTCATTTTGGTATATAAAAACAATAATTCATGCTTTGATTATTGAAATAGACGGCGTTATTCCCGGGTTACGCCCATGATTGCCGGGATTTTATTTTTCGCCGTCAACACAATCAACCATATCATTGCTGTTAATGGTTTTTCCTTTGTCCTCTTTCTCACCATCACTCCTCAACAAACAATGACTCGTAAAACAATATTTAAATATTTTTTAACGACTCAAATCAAGTCATGTACAGTAATGACATCGCCAGCTCAGCATCACACGTGGCATGATAAATGTAAAAATGCAAAGTGTGATGATGATGTGGAAATTAAAAAAAAAAAAAAGGGTTTATGGTGAAATTGTGGAACATAGTTTTCCTCGATGTGTATCTGAACAATTGATTAAAAAATCACGGTTGAAAGAGTTTATTGTTGATTGCATCTCTTTGGCAATCTGGTGAAATCTTAGTAGTTTTTTTTTTCACAGAAAATAAATTTCATAAAAAATAAACAGGTATAAAATTATCTAAGATTACAAATAATTTTAAAAAATTTACACCTATAAAAATCTAAAAAAATCTTAACTTAGAAAAAAATAAAAATAAAAATTAGACAATAGATCTGGAAACTCCAACGATGAAGTCCAAAGAGCAATGGGACGGTTGACGAGCGCTTAATCTTCGAGCGGATTGAGGCAAAACACCCTGTAATATCCTATATAAATGCATAACATTGAGGCAAAACACCCTGTAATATCCTATATAAATGCATAATAGGTTATAGTAAATAAAGTTTTTAGTATATAAATTAAAATCATTGAAATGATCAATAATAATTTTAGAAATTTAGTTAGAGCAAAAATGAGAAATTTTTTTGAAAATCGTTGGTATCGATATCGCTGCTGAAAAAAATAGCGTAACGGTCGACGGATAAATTTTTGAATTTGGATTGAGAGTTAATGATAAGGTACATTCATGTGTGAATACAGTAAAAGAAATATGAGAAAATATTAAAGAACACTGCTAAAACGAGCAAAATGATATTTTCGGTGAATAGTAAAAATTTGACAGTTCGAGTTTCAGAAAGATTCTGAAACTATTTTTATTAATTAATATTAATTAAAATATGATGTTTAAACATTCACTTTGAATTCTAATTTCCGACGGAATTGTCGGAATAAATTACTGAGCGGAAAAGGACCAAAAATAAATTTTGAAAAAATTGAAAGACTAAAGTGTAATTTGCCTATTTTGTCCTACTATATAAAGAGCACTTAGAACAAATTTTCTGATTTATCTTCTTCTTCTTGCAGTGAGCTATTTCTTCCTTCCAATTGATTTTCTCCCATTAATTTGTGAACAGAAATTGTTTCAATCCTAAAATTAAAACCATACAAATATTTAACTACCAAAATCAACAATAAAAATTGAAGAACAAAGAAGGAGACATTTCGGCTAACTTAGGGTTTTTGGGTAAGTTAATTGTTTGTTTGATTTTTTTGGTTTAATTAGATTAAATGGATGATAAAAGGATTGGGTAAATGGTTTAATTGCATCAATTGATGCATTAAATAATTTTTCCCAATTTTCTAACCCAAAATTGAAGTTGTGAGTTTTGATTTTGAGTATATGGATTAGAATGTGTAAATTGGCTTTAGAATAAGTTAATTGGGTATTAATCGATATTTAATTGACGTTCGTTTCGTTGTAGAAAATTCGTTTGGAGAAAATCGCAGATTTTGGCCTAAACGGAGGAATTGAGGAATTCGGTAGCAAATCTATTGCATTTGGTGATTTGGAGTGTTAGGTGAGTCTACTATGCATCAATTTACTTGCCCTAATTGATAAAATGAAATTTAGAATCCATTTGTATAAATTGTACATTGGTCGAACCCTAATTGGCATTTTTGCCTTATTTTTCCTTTGGTTTCCATTGCTTATTTGATGCCTTTGATAAAGATTATTGAGTTGTGGTTATTACCTAATAATTGTTTTTCATGTGCTTGTTCATTGATAATTGGGGTAATATCGATATTGCACTCAATTCATGCCGAAATTTTCGTAGGCCAACAATTTGAATGACACTGTTGCCAGCGACAATGGCATGCCAATTGTGTTAACTTTTTGGCCGAAAATGACCAAATTATGTTTGTTCCCATTTTTTATCGTTAGACCTTTTGTCATCATTTTATTGATTATTATTGACGTCTTATTGATTTTATATTCATTAAATTGATTCCAATGAGTTATTGATACTTGATTTGCTATCGGTTCTATTGATTCTATTGATTGATTGATATTGAGTCTATTGAGCTGGAGAATGTCATTGTTGCATCATGGTATCCACTGATATGTTGTTTCTTGATATTGATCCTTATACGTCATGACAGAGCTACCGATCCGACAGGGTAGTAGGGAAATACTGTCGGCCTTGTGCACATTGCATTATTGGTACCCTAACTAGGTGTTGCGACTTTGCGGTACTGCAAGTATACAGGTCGCGTGGCAAGTAATAGTGATGAGTAAGTATCGTTCCCACGAGGAAGGGGATATCAACGAATCACTCCTAATTATTGTTATTATTTGGAAAATAATAAGGTTTGGTGAATTTTTA
>CANXYC010750617.1:0-15242 GCA_948193065.1 Aleurites moluccanus | reverse complement strand
TTTGTCTTGCTTAAGCTATTTTAAGCTTATTTGTGTATGCATGCCATATAGTTTATTTTAATGGGTTCTTCGTGGTATTGGTAGCAATAGCATCACCCGTACCCTAGGACCGTCATGGCTCCTAAGTTGGGCTGTGACATCCCTAACCTCATCCCAACACAGAGCTTCATAAAAAGACATTTGGATTGTTGAATGGTAGCTATTATTCTAGGCAAACTCTATCACGTGATTATCCCAATTTCCTCCAAAGCCTAGAATACACATTTTCAGCATGTCTTTTAGAGTTTGAATGGTCCTCTATGATTTCCCATTCATCTACAAATGAAATGTTGTGCTAAAATCAAAGGGTGTACCCAAACACTCTTGCAACTTCTGCCAAAATCTTGAGGTAAACTGAGTACCTCTTTTGAAGATGATCAAAACTGGAACTCCATGAAGCCTGACAATCTCATCAACATATATCTATGCATACTAAGAAGTCATTTAAGTCATCTTGATTGGCAATAAGTGATTTGACTTGGTCAATCTATCAATAATAACCCATATTGAATCATGACCTCTTGAAGTCCTTGGCAATCCAACCACAAAATCCATTTCCACTCTCTCTCATTTCCATTATGGCAATGGCAATTATTGAAGTAATCCCGAAGGCTTCTGATGCTTGAACTTAACTTGATGACAAGTCAAACACTTAGCCATAAACTCTGCGATATCCTTCCTCATTCCACTCCACTAATAAGAACTCTGGATGTTGTGGTACATTTTTGTTGCACCTGGATGCACATTTTAGTTGGAATGATGGGCTTCCTTGAGAATTACATGTCTCAATACACTATCAACTATAGCAAAGCCTGAAGCTCTCTCTATTCCCACATCGTTCTTTAGCTTCACTAACTTTGGATCTTTTCTTGTGCTTCTCTTATTTGATCAATAAGTATTGGCTTAACTTGGAAATGAGCCAAAAACACATCCACATTTGACAAATCCAATCTAATCCCCATATCATGCAAACTTTGCATCCCAAATCATGCAAACTTTGCACCTCATTCACTGGTGTTCTCTACCTAACATGGATATAGGCTAAACTTCCCAAAGATTTTCTACTCAAAGCATTCGCTACCACATTAGCCCTTGCTGGATGATACAAAATTTCATAGTCATAGTCTTTTAGTAACTCCATCCATCTTCTCTGCCTGAGATTAAGATTCTTTTGTTGAAATATGTACTTCAAACTCTTATGATATATGAAGATCTCGCACTTCTCTCTATATAGGTAGTGTCTCCATATCTTCAACACGAATACAACCGCAACCATCTCAAGATCGTGTGTAGGGTAATTCACCTCATGCTTCCTCAACTATCTAGAAGCATAGGCTATTACTCTACCATGCTACATAAGCATAAATCCAAGTCTCACTCTTGATGCATCACAGTGTACTACATATCCTCTTTCTCTTGACGATAGGGCTATAACAAGTGCCGTGGTAAGACAAGTCTTCAACTTGTGGAAACTCCCTTTACAAATATTCATCTATTGGAATTTCACTTGCTTCTGAGTAAGCTTAGTCAAAGGTGCTACGATCTTGGAAAAGTCTTACATAAACCTTTTTATAATACCTTGCTAAACCCAAGAAACTTCTAACTTCGGATACATTAGTGGGTTTTGGCCAATTAAGGATGGCATCTACTTTTTTTGAATCAACCTTAAGTCCTTCCTTGGTCACCACATACCAAAGGAAACAAACACTATCAAGCCAAAACTTGCACTTGGAGAACTTGACAAACAACTTATGCTCTCTCAAAGTCTGCAATATAATCTGGAGATATTTTTCATGCTATTCCTTACTCTTAGAATATACAAGAATGTCTTCGATGAATACAATGACAAACTTGTCCATAAATGGTTTGAATACATTATTCATCAAGTCCATAAATGCAGCTGGTGTATTAGTCAATCCAAATGGTAATATTAAGAACTCATAGTGTCCATATCTTGTCCAGAAAGTCATCTTCGATACATCCTCATTCTGAATTCTCAATTGATGATAGCTTGACCTCAAGTTTATCTTAAAGAAATGACTAGCACTCTACAACTGGTCAAACAAATTATCTATCCTTGGCAAAGGATACTTGTTCCTAATGGTAACCTTGTTAAGCTACCTGTAATCTATGCACATTCTCATTGAACTGTCTTTCTTCTTCACAAAAAGTACTGGTGCACCCCAAGGAGAATTGCTAGGTTTAATGAATCCCTTATCAAGTATATCTTACAACTGAACCTTTAATTCTTTCAATTCAACTGGTGTCCTACGATAGGGAGGAATAGAAATCAGACTCATGGTAGGTAGCAACTCGATACTGAAGTCTATCTCTCTATCCAGTGGCAACCCTGGTAACTTTTCATGATATACATTCGAAAACTCACTAACTATTGGAATATGTTTTATGCCTTTTACTTCTTTTTTAGTATCCCAGACGTAAGCTAAATACCCTTGGCAACCCTTCCTCAACAATCTTCTTGCTCCAATGGCGGATATCACGTTGTATGGTACTTCACTTTTCTCTCCCTGCAATTTAAACTCCTCGCCTGAAGGTGGCTTGAAAACTATCTTATTCCCATTACAATCCATGGTAGCATAGTTCTTGGACAACTAATCCATGTCCAAAATAACATCAAACTCTAACATAGACAATTCAATCAAATCTACATTCAAGCTCTTGCCACTTATGTTAAACACACATAAAGGATAAAAGAATTTGATTTCAATCTCTTCCTCTAAGGGAGTATAAAAAACCAACACATTCTCAAGCAACCCACGTGGCACATGAAATTTTTTAACAAAACATGATTACACAAATGAATGCATAGCTCCCGAATCAAACAACACTCTAGCATTCAAAGCTTGGATCATAAGAATATATGTAACAATCATGTTGGATGTCTGGGCCTTATGCTGTGCCATAGCAAATAATTTCCCTTTGCCTCTACCCATAGCAGCTGACCTTAAAGCCTGAGCCATAAGTTGTCCTAACCCTCTAACAACCTCTAGAGTCCTACCCAAAATGCCTTGTCCCGTACCTAGCTGCTGACCAACACTCCTCTCTCTATCCATTTGAACTGTAGTGTGAGAAGTCTGAGGTCTAACTCCAAAGGATGATTGTGGACAATTCTTGAATAAATGACATTAATGTCCACATCTATAGAAAGCTCTTGTCCTATAATAACAATGTCCTCTATGATGTTTACCATACATAAGACACAAAAGATTTGTAGTCCTAGGTGGTGCAGAACTGGTTGTACCATAGCTTAATTAAGAAATGGGTCCAGGGGTAGTCTAACTCTATTGCGTCTCTCTAAAAGTGCTCTATGCCCACTCTGAGGAGATAACTGATGAGTCATTCCCATACTTTTCACCCCACTTTCTTACTTGGAAGAATTGCCCATTTTAACTTTCTTCTTCTCTACTCTCTCAGATTTGGCTTCCATCTCCTTATTATCAATCACCCTAGCCTTATCCATAAGTTTAGGGTAAGAGTCAAACTTAAGAGCAGCTAAGAGTTTAAACAATGGAGCCACTAATCCTCTGTGAAATCTCTGAATTCGTGCCACTTCTGTAGGCACCATAGCTTAAGCAAATTTGCTCAACTGCCTGAACTTTCTAGCGTACTCTGAAACACTTATACTAGGAGTCTGAACCAATCTCTCAAACTCAATAGATTTAGCTTCCCTTACATTCTCTGGAAGAAATTCATTCAACACCAATTCCTTGAACCTCTCCCATTAAAGATTTTTGTTACCTCGTAGCATACCAGAAATGCTTCTTTTGAACCATTCTTTAGCCTCAACTTTCATGAAGTCAACAAACTCTATGGCACTTCGATTGGGAATCCGTAAAATCTATACTTTCTCTTCAATTTCTTCTAGAAAATTAGTAAGATCCACCTCCCCTTTATACTCTAAGGGCTTTAGCTTAAGAAACCTCTCCAATGATACCTCTTTTACTTGAAGTACAACTAGTAGTGGAACTACGAAAGGAATGAGAATCTCTGGAGCTTGTACTAGAGGTACTTGCTACTATCTTTGTTGAGTAATGAACTCAACTACCATTGCATAGTTCCTTTGCAACTATTCTAATTGTTGAGCCATATTAAACATATCCATTTGTGGCACCAGAGGAACCACATCACCTCCATTCGCACCTACAGAACCTTCTTCTGAAGGCAAAACTCGTCTAGGATGGCCTCGACCTCGTCCACTACTATGTCATGAAGGCATCTTGATATTGATAAGAAAACAAACAAGATCAGACTCACTACACATACTTAATGCATATTTATACCTAAGGAAGATACAACGTGGACGAGACATGAATTATATGCTCCGTTGTTATCTTAATCAACACTTAGACTAAGGCTCATGCACATCTATCTATCTTTCTATCTTAAGGACTATAAACCTATAGCTCTTATACCACTTTTGTCATATCCAACTCTACTGGTGTGATGGTCCTAGGGCAAGGGTAGGCTTAAGGCCACCATAAACAAGAAGTTATGTCTTGTGTATTAGCTTACTCTCGAGCAACACTATCACCTGAAATCCATATAAGAGGAGTAAGCCTTCAACTCAGTAAGATATAAACATGCAAGGCATAGGTTAAGCCAAATAACTTAGGTATGAAAGTATCATAGGGTTATACTTATAAGGAACATAAATGTTCACAACTAAATAGCACTATCAAAAAAATCATAAGATAAAACTGTTATAATCATAATGCATCGATAGCCTTGCTACCTTATCATGTCACATATGTTTGGCTGAGCATATACCTAAAGCTTATAAACCCCTCAAGGTGGAATACTAATAAAAATCCAATCAGTAGGGCCCCCATTATGCACATTGGACCAATGAATTTACTCTCATTGGGAAAAACGTTTTACATATATGCATATCATAAGGTCATATAGCTTGGATTTATCAAAGAATCACATTGGTCATAAGACCATCAACATATGAACACGAATTCATTCAAATTAGCAACTATGTTTCTTATTAGCTTGGTCCAAGGAAAGATAACCAAGTCATTCACATTAATTAATGTGATTTCATGGAACAAGTTATCATCAATTTAATAAAATTGTGGGAAATTCATTGAATAGGCTAACAATACAATATTTCATAATATGGATATTGAATACATATACATTGGGAAGAATTGAACCATCAATTTCAAGAACAATATGCATGTGTAATGTTTATACTTACCTTAAAGCAAATTATCCTTGTAAATATCTCAATTACTTGTGTATACCATAATCTTCTCTATTCCCTTGAGTTCTTCTCTCCTATGTCAAATCTCCAATACTCAAAATTAGGGTTTTACCTAAATAATACTCATATATGATAAATTCTTATAATTCTAATCATCTTTTAGAATCCTAACATATTTTCTAACATTAATTTAATCACTTATTAAAGAAATGTTTATGATTGGGATGAAAAGCTTCTATTCACCCAAAAATCTTAAATCTATATATCTTGCTTATAATCCATAGTAAATGCCAATTGATGCTCTTAAGCATCTATACTTAACTTATATTCCTCTATTCTGACCATGTATTAACTTATCTTAACTTAGAATTGAGGTTTGAAACAAATATCTTGAAATGGAGAATTCTTAAGAAGTTGAAATCTTAATACTTCTTGGATGTTTGATTATTGTTTCTTATATCAATGGAGTTAAAGTAATAATTAGAAAAGAGAATTTAATGAGTTTTAGGGGTGGTTGAAGAGTATTTATGAAGTAGAGAGAAAGACATGAAATAACTGAAATGTGAAAAATGAATAAATGCGGTCGGGTATTTATAGACCCGTGTCTTCACACCCGTGAAGAGAGGCTTCACGACAGTGAAGGCTACTATTTATATTTAGGTTTGAAATATTTTCACGGTTATGAAGAGATGTTTCATGCCCATGGAGGCAAATATGAGGATCTGGCAAATTTACACAAAATTTCATCTCAGCGGTGAAAAATGATTCATGACCATGAAAACATACCTCATGCCCGTGAAAGACGCAAAATTTCTCATGCTTCTCTATTCCTGTTTATCCAAACTCAACAAACTTATACTTAATCGTGTCTATTACCTCACATTCTATCATCTTTTGACATCTACCCAATCTAAGAGTAATCTATGTGCAATATGACAAATTCTAGCTTATCTATCATACACATATACTCATAGACTTCCTAACATTCATAAATAATCATAAGTGAGCACATACTTACTCTAACATTCCAAATAATAGGCGTTACAGGCAAATTGGTACTCATTGGTGGGCAAGCCAAAATTCATTGGGGCATTTTTTTCAAACACTTGTTATGCAATAATTCAATGACAATTTGGTAAGGTTTTAGGGTAGTTTCATCAATGCCAATTTAACAAACAACAAGTACTCAATCCCAATAAGGCAATAGTTATTTGAAATCAATAAATAAACTCAAAGAAATAGAGCTGAAATTGGTTCGGTTATCAAGCAAAAATCAAGGGAAAAACCATAAAGAGGGTTCAGTCAAGATGTTGAAAATGAGCATTTGATTTGCAAAATTCAAGAAATGATTTCAAACATGCATAATAGCATATTTACAACTCACATTGATTGTTGGTTTAGCTAAAAAACACAACTTATGCTTCAATTCTCAAAGTATACATATATGTCCTTCATCACATCATTCAACATCATTTTCATTTTCCTTTTATATAAAATGATCAAATCAACATGGTTTAGGCTTTATTTTAACTTAGAAATTCAATTTATAAGCTTGAATTGATTAAACCTAATAATGGAACCCTACTGGCAGCCTTGATTCAATTATTTATATGTTCAGCTATAAATATTTAATTACATCATTTATTTTTCCTCCTTAAACTAGACACATAAGGCTACAACTTAACCAAAATTCAGCTTAATATATGTATTGTATAATTTTTGGTGAATATTTAAATTCTACCAAGTTCCTTGTATAGATGTTCATTCGGGTAGGTCCTATTTCTATGTTTATATCTCACAACGTACATATCCAAATGAAAAAAAAAATGTTTTTCAGTCATCTATTTCACATCTAATTGAACATTTTTTATGTTTTATACTTTGCCTAATTCTTCCTCTAAAGTGATCAAGTTAAATAAACAATATTTGACTTACAGCAGAATTCACAATATGAACAAGTCTAACTTAAATATTAATATCTCTTTAAGAACAAAAAAAATTCTCAAAATTGTTTTACAAAAATATAAATAAGACACAATGCTACAGCTTTATGCTTTATACTTTATCAAAATCTTTCCTTAAGACCATGAAAATTGAAGTGTAAATTTCCATTTTAGAATTTTCTAAATTGTTCTTAGATTTATTCTTCATCAACCCTAAACCTAGAGCTTATAGTTTCCAAAACCCTAACATTCTAAATTTATATTTTCATAAAGATTAATTAATTAAAGATAACAGATTTAGAAGTTACCTTGAAACTTGATGGCTTGATGTTGTATTTCGAAGAGGATGGAAGAAAGGTTTGGGAGGAGAAGAGGAGATTGACTCAGCCACTATAAAGAATGAAGAAAAATATGAAGCTTTCTGGGTCTTTTAAGATATTAAGTGTGGGTTCCATCATTTTGGTGAATTTCTATTTGTACCTTTGCCTTGTTTACATATTTACAATATTGTCATTCTTGTAATTGTACTAACTTTTGGTAAATGAAAATTTTAAAATGTTATTAATCTTTTTTACTCAATTAATATTTATTATAACTTATAATGAAGTGAGAAATTTTATGAGATTAGGGTTTATGGATGTTTAAAGAATGAGTTTTAAAAGAAGATCAGAAGAAAAAGAATGAAGTAATAGAAAGGTACTTCCATCCAAAGGGTTGAATGTGGGGAGTGAAATGGGTTATTTTTGGCTTTTATTTCATTTGACATATTCCTAAGATGTGAAACCGAACATAGATAGGAAATTTCCATTTTGCCTTTGATTTTTCTCTTTATTTACGATTTTGTCATTCTTTGAAATTCACTAACTTGTTACTTATATTAAATTATATTTTTGACATCATATTTAATCACATTTAGCAAGCATGATTGTTCAACTCACTTCATTCTTGATAGCCTAACTTTATTGTATATATATCTCTTTTGAATGTAAGGTAAAACTACAATTCCTCTAAATATTTGTAACCTAATTGAAAAAAAAAAAAATCCCAGATATTTGTATAGTATATTTATTCGTATAGTATTTTCAAGGGTGTTATAGTTTATTATTATTATTATTACAAGTTAATAATTGTCACATCCCCTTCTTCAGGAATTGTGAAGGTAAACCCATAAAACCCAATATACTCATTTTTATAGAAATTTCACCATAACTTTCCCATAAATTCACGCTAATACCCAAGACTCATGTCCCTCTATTCTACAATATCAATCACACAACCTGCAGAAGAAATAGCACTTTTAAACTTCCACCTTAACCCCCGAATCTACCACAAATCAAATAATAATTCATAACACTTCAATAAGCAACACATAATTATATTTCATTTTCACTAGATATTTCAAATTGTATATACACAATGAGTTAGAATTATTATAATTTACACCTAAAGTATTACTAACTTTAACATCTTTAACCATGGAGCACTAATTGAAACATAAACCAAAAAGGAATTTACATAAGCAATAAGGGTTCCCAATACCAGAGAAGAATATGGCTGGAACCGCTGTTATCTATTGATACCTGAAAAATATAAACCATAAAAAAGTGAAATGATACTTAGTGAATAACATATATAGCATCTCCCTGGTAAGGTTAGAAATGTAAAAGGAACAATTAGGCAATAATAAATGAATAATATGAATGACAATTGTCACATTCCACTTTTGGAATGTGATGGTCCTAGCGCACAGGGAAGACATAAGTTCACCTACACCCGCAGAACCCTCTATCTATCAATTTATAGAAAATCTGCTAAAGTTTTCCCTATATTTTTCATATTATTTCCGACCTAAAACTGGGTCTTTTAATAAAACACAACCTGCAGAAAAATTGCACTCCCAATAAAACTCCTTATACCCTCAACTCCAATACATTAAAAATGCATATAAACACTTTTACAATTATTCACATAACCTTCTCTAGATTCATTATAGTTTAGATTCAATATTTACATTTCAAAGTATTTGTTGATTAAGTGTTTACAAATTTATATAGCAAAATCTAAGCCAAAATCATGTAGCTGAACTCTAGAATTGTTACAGTGTCCAAAATATCCCAAACCATACATAGATAATGTAGGTTCCCAATGAGAAGAAGAAAGAGAGCTGGAGTAGTCACTATCTAAGTCACTCCTGTAAAAAAAAAAATAACCATAATGTTGTGAGTATAACTCAGTGAGTAAAATACATGTATCATGCTTATGAGGTCAATTCTTTTCAATATTAAAGAAAGGCTAACAAGATATATTTAAGAATATTGATTTACAATAAATAGATAGAAACGATGCTAATGAAGAAATATGGAACACATAGGTCATTACTCAATGAATCAGTGAGTCAATAATAATAATAATAAGTATGACAGAAAATTTTGGGTCCATATAATTCATATAGAAAAGCTGCATATCTCGGTAACAATCAATCAATTTGAGCATAAGGTTGATTAGACCTTATAGCCAGGACCTTACCCCTTCCTAGCTAGGGTCTGCATAGAATACTCATTATGCATAATGTCGATGTAGTAAACCCTATCCCATCGGTGAGCCATTCTGTCATAATGATATCATTATAACAATGGGATTCACATAGAATAGCCATATAACAAATAATCATATTTAAGGTTCTATATCAATAATCAGAATCAATGGAAGAGATATTCAAGTAATGAAGATAATTAGGGAAGTTCATGTAATTCATATATATAGATATAATAAAATTTTAGCAAAGTTAATTTAGAATGAATAAAAGTCCAAAGTAGAAGGATTCAATAATTTTAATGGAATAAGACAAAGAATTGATATATGTACATTACTCACCACTAAACCAAAATTTGCCAACTATTTTCTTCCTCAATTAACCAAGACAATAGGAATACTCCAACTGTTCGTCATCTTTGTCCTTATTTTTAGAAGATGCATATTCAAATTAAATTTCAATTTAAACTTCAATTAGTATGAAATTATTTTAATTAAATTCTAAGAAAATAAATTTTACATTTCTTCCCTAAATCATAGGGTTTCTGCTAGGATTTCTAATGTTGGCAACCTAGGTTCTATTATCCATATCTTTTTCTGCACTTATCCAATTACTTCAATTCTTATTCCTCTTAAACTATATATATTAAACTCTAACATATCCAAAATTTACCTTATTCCCATTACTAGACAATTTATGGTGTAAATTTAAACTTAAGCTTATAACTAGCCTTGCTGCCCTGCATTCTTCCCCGTAACTTTGACTTATCAGATTCTGTTCTTTTGCTAATAACTTAATCTATACTTAACCAATTATTATAATTCTTTTTTCTATTGAAAATAGATATACAATATTATAACATATCCAAATCTAAGAATATTTGGATCACTACATAATTTATAGTGCATTTTTAAACTCTGCCCTGCACCCTTGTAACATCTGTCTGGGTAGACTCTAGACTTTCCATTATAACTCAAATTATATATGTTCAATTATAAAAATTTTTTATAGGAATTTATAAAACATATAAATAAATATTTTTCATGTTTTCCACTTTTCTTAATTCAGAATTTAAGGTCCTCATATTAATATAACTCAATAACCTATGTTCTGTTTATCAGACAATTCAGATAGATTACACTCATGACCTAATATGTCATAAACCATAAATCCAATTACAAAACCCTTTTACAGGCCTATAGATAAGACATAATAAAAACTTTTTATATTGAACATTTCTTCTAATTATATTTCTATCACAATGTACAATAAAAACATAGTAGCATTTTTCCAGAAAAATCTAATTCTAGGTCAGTCACTATTTTTACTTAATAACTCTTTCCTCACTTAGAATTTTCCAAATTTATTTTACATACATCTAATTAACATATTTATCTACAATTTTCATGTTTTAACCATCTTCAAATTCATTCATTAAAATTTTGGATTATTGCCTACAAATTACTGTTTCAACATAGATTCAAAATCCCCTTTTAAACCCTAACTCATCTTCAACCTCTTTCGCTCAAATAACTCAAATATTTACCAAATCAAACCATTGAACTCTTAAATTTAACTAAAAACTGAAGTTTAAGAACCTTACCTTAAGTTAAACTCTTGGATTCCATCCTCTTTGGTCTCTCCAAATAGCTTCACATAATCTCCATCAACTTCTTTTCTTAACTCTTCTTCCTATCTAATCTTAATTGATTTATTTGGAAGAATTAAGAAAAATATTTCTTTGGTTGCTTCCTTCTTCATATGGTTTGGCCACTTTTCTCCCCCATTTGCTATTTCCATCTTCTTTTTATATACACAAAGCCAACTAAAAACAAAATGAAAATAAAGATAATAGAATTTTCTAGATTTTTTATGATTTGTCATTTTTTCATTAATTTGGTAAGTTAATTAATTATTTACTATCTAAAATCTTCTCCATCACTCTATTCATTTATTTGGCCGGCCAACTCTTACTTTGTTCTAGAATGGGTGGGTTCCACACTTTGAATAATTATAATTTGGTCCAAAATTTTCCTTATTTGAATTTTTGACCCCAAAACTTTCTGTAATTTTTTTTTCTGTCTATTCTATTTAGATTTAACCTCAAGTGTGGGGAGTGAAATACCTTATTTTAGGTTGTTCTATTATTTAAAAATAGTTCTGGGTCATTTCTGGATCCCAGACAGTAGATTTTTGTAATTACCTCCAAAGTTGCCATTACTCTTATTTTCAGTATTCCAAAACATTTTTCAACTCTTTATTTTCACCATAATTTCACATAAAATTAACTAACTTAATCCTCCCAAGTCTGGGTTAGAAATTTTTAAATTAACTGGACTGCTATTTTCCCGACAGTGTAATTAATACCGGTATTTTTTTCAGGACAGTGTCACAAAAGTGGCCCGGTTGAGGCTCAAAAATTCCTGAGTATTACACTCTACCATTCTCTGTATATTTCAGTAATCAATTGAGCCTATTCATACTTAAATTAATACCATATTAGTTACTATAATTCATTATATTCATCCACTGTCTACTGTTCTATTTGCTGGGGTATTATACTCTACCATCTTCAATAAAATTCGTCCTCGAATTTTAAAATATACATACCTCAAGATTAAAATAACTGAGGATATTTTGATCGCATATTAGATTCACTTTCCCAGATACACTCTTCTATATTATGATTTCTCCATTGTAACTTTACCTTTGGGATTTTCTTGTTCCGTAATTGCCTCACTTGCCAATCAATTATTTTGATAGGAATCTCCTCATAAGATAGATTCTCATCATATCCACAACCTGGGATTGAAGTACATACGTCGGATCCAGTAGATACTTCCTCAACATAGACAAATGAAAGACCAGGTGTACATGACTTAAGCTTGGAGGAAGAGCTAGTCGATAGGAAACGTTCCCCACTTAATCCAACACTTCGAAAAGGCCCAAATATCTTGGTGAGAGTTTCCCTTTTTCGCCAAAACGCATCACTCCTTTCATCAGGGAAATCTTCAGAAATACATTGTAATACCTGAGTAATTTATTTATTTATTTATTATCTTAATTGTTTGTGAGTAATCTATTTAGTACTTAGAAAAATCTTAGAAATTTTGTTTGATATGATTTTGTGAAGTCAGATTGTGATTTCGCAGAATAGGTGAATATATATAAGTTTTAGATTTACTTTAATCTAAGTTTGATGGGCAATAGGTCTGTATATTATTTGAGAACTTTATATTTGAGAGGAATTATGCTTTCTCTGTCAGAGCATGCATGATTTATTGTGTGAGGCTGTAAGTCTGAGTATATTATTTTCGTATTGATATGTTAGTGGCTGAGCGAGTTAAGCATAAGTATGAGGGAAATATTTCTGTATGTATTTTATAGTCAGTAGTAGAATTGAGGAGATTGGAAATTTTAGCATGTTTTCGAGATCAGGTAATGCGAGTTGCCAAGGAGGATTCCCAGCTCGGCAGAGCAGGTAGTGCGAGGTGGTATTTGGCAAAGCGAATGCGAGTAGCATTTGGTGAAGTAGAATTCAGCGAGGTGACCTTTGCTGAGGTGGATTTGGCGAAGAGGATGCGAGGTGGCATTTGGCGAAGCGAATGCGAGGTGGCATTTGGCGAAGTGGAATTTAGTGAAGTGGGAATTGTTGAGCTGACAATTGGCGAAGTGAATTTACAAAGTGGGTTTGCGAAGTGGTATCTACGAAGTGAGGCAGTAGCCTATTTAACCAAGGATCCAGTAGCCAAAATTTCACGATAACTTTTTTTTTTCTTTCTTTCTTTTTCGTTTCTTCTCCTATTTTTCTCAAATCCGTCCCATTTATTTTCTAGTGCATTAATACTCCTAATTAATGCATTAAACCATTATATTCTCTCATTTATTAAGGCTTCAGCCATCGTTCCAAGTTAAGATTCTTGAAGGATGCAATTGGGAAAATAAGGTAATTCTTCTCTGAGCTCTATTTTTTCTGTCAGATTAAGGTCTTGGGTAGTCAGAATAATTAATTATGAGTTATATAAGACCTATTAAGAGCATTTAAGGCCATTAATTTCAGTTGATAGGGAAGACATAATAATTTATGAATATGATGATTAGTAACATGAATAGTGACCACGTTCAAAATTTCAAACTTTCTTAAGAGATAAATTAAATAGATGATTAGGAAATAATAATAGAGACTATAAGATGGTTAAAATTTGATGGAACCATAATATATATTATTAATTGAGGAAACCCTAATTTATGGAATTTGAAAAAATTGTTAGGTTCGGCCATTTCAAGGAATTTAAGGAGGCCATTCAATTAAGCAAGTGTTGATCAGATTTAGTGGATAATATTGCTGTAAGGTAAGTATGAATATCATAAATGTGGTTACTTCTTACAAGATGATTGCTAAATATTCATATATATATATATATACATTCAGTATTGCCACTGTAATATTATGACCTACATTATTTATTCATTATATATATATATATATATATATATATATATATATATATATATATATGATAATGACTCGGTCATTTCTTGGACCAAGATCATGATTAAGCCTTTGCTATAAATGCTAATTTGTATCTTGACCAAATTCAGTTTTGTTGAGAACACAATATCTTCTTTATGAACCTGAGACATATATGTATAGAACGCTTTTCCCAATGAGAGTAAATTCATTAGTCCAATGTGCACAATGGGAACCAGGCTGATAGGGTATAGTATCAGTGCTCTACCTAGAGGGGGTCATGAGCTTTAGGCATATGCCCGCGCAAGCATATGTGCCACGTTAAGGTAGTAAGGCTACTGATACGTATATTATGATATGAGATCAGTTCTATCATATGAGATTTGATAATGCCATCCTTTGTGGGCATTTTATGTTCTAAATAAAGAACATTAATTGATTTGTGATATGATTTGATAGTGCTAATTATTATAAGCACTCATGTTTCTTTCAAGTAAAAGCTTGAGATTCTTTCATACATATATATATATATATATTCATGTTCATGATTTGATATTAAGATTCTTGATTTATGTTATTCATATCTTATTGAGTTAAAGGCTCATCCCTCTTCTATGGTTTCAGGTACTAGTGTAGCTCGAGAGAGAGCTAATCCAGAGGATAGAGCTCCTTGACTTATTCTTCCCAAGAAGCTTGGATGTAATTATTTTGGATATTATTTTTATATATGTATATATATAATCATGTCTGTTGAGGTACATTCTCTTAGAGCTCCGTAGTTTGATATGGGATGTTGATTTTATATCCATGGATGTTATTATAGACTCTCACTTATTCCATATTTATATTGGATTCATCTTTTGATTGGTAAGGAACAAGTAGAGAGGTCATATTATAAATGATGATTTATAAGATATAATGTTTTTCATTAGTTAGAATGTATGATTATTGATTGAGGCAAGTTCAGTTAGGGTTCTACGGGTTTATGGTGGCCTTATGCCTACCCTTGCCCTATGACCGTTGCAC
>CANXYC010750569.1:0-31573 GCA_948193065.1 Aleurites moluccanus | reverse complement strand
TTATGATATGTTATGGCATGATGTAAATATGAGATATAATTGTATGTAAGATTCAGAATCTGTGAGTTCTACGGGTTTATGGTGGCCTTAAGCCTACCCTTGCCCTAGGACCGTCGCACCACTGGAGTTGGGGTGTGACAAATGGTTAGCTTAATTTGAAATTTGGATGTGTTGTGTTTCTGCCTGTTGATTGTAAGTGGCAAGAAGAATTGATAAGTTTGGATAATTATAGCTCATTTGCGAGCTGGCTAAGTTGGGGGATGTTTAGGCAGGAGTTTAAACTTAGCAGTATTTGTTATGGAGAGCCAGCCTAATGCGAAAAGGCATTTTGCAGACTGGCGATGCTAAGTGGCATTATGGTGAAGTGGCGAAGTGAGTTTCCAAAGTGGCATAGGCGAAGAGCTAAGGCGAGGAAGCTTTGGCAAGAAGTATTATGCGAAGAGGCATTGTGCGAAGTGGCAGTTCCCGAAGATGCAAAGAGGCGAAGATGCGAAGAAGCAATGCTGAGGTGGCATGTGTGAGGAAGAGTTGTGAGGAGAGTTTGGCGAAGCAGCATGCGCGAGGAAGCTTATGCGAACTGGATTGTGCGAGGCAGCAATTGTCGTATCAAGAATTGCGGGCTGGCAAGTGCGAGCTAGGAATGCGAAGTGAGATTGGCGAGCTGGCTTAGGCGAGGTAGCTTTGCCGAGGAGAGTTGGCTAGCTGGTTTGGCGAGGTAGCTTTGCCGAGGTAGGTTGGGCGAGGCGAGCTGGTTAGCGTGTTTCTGGGCAGAGGTTTATTTAATCCCCAGCACCCAGTAGCGATTTTTCACTCTTTATCCCTTCTTCTTTCCTTTCGTAAAATTCAGTTTTGTTTCATATTTTATTCTAAGGCATTAAAGCTTAGATTAATGCAATAGACTTCTAGATTAGTCTATATTTAAGGCAGAATCGTCAATTCGAGCAGTGTTTTGCAGAAAACTCAGTTTGAGGGAAATAAGGTAAAATTTCTTCCTAAGTTATTTTCTTTGGATTTATTTAAGTCTATGAGTTAGGATAATTAATTCTGGGTATATAGAATTTATTGTTTGTGATCTGAAGCAATTAATGGTAATTAATGTGGGAGAAATTATGGAGGTTGAACTGATGTGAACAGTAACTCCGAAATTTATTGCAGTTTCTTTAGAGAGATTAATGAGATGATTGTTATTGGAAATTAATAATAGAGATTCTAAGGTAATTTATTATTAGGAAATCATGTGGAATATCTTTAATTTGGAGAATCCTAATTTTTGTATATTTGGGGATTTTCTTAGGAGGAGAATTCAGAATTTGATTGAGGAATTTAAGTGAGCAGTTTGCTAAAGGAATTTAAGGAAATTTGTACAAAAGGTAAGTATGAACATTTATCTATTTTTTGTCTATTTGAAATAATAAGACTAATGACATTTGAATTGTTCATTCCCATATGTTTATATATTTGTATATGCCGAAAATGGATTGATCATTATTCTTGGACTAGGTCTATGTATTCTTGCTTGTGAACCTGGTTTGGTTAATGATATATGATGATGGTCTTGCGACCAATCTGTTCCCATGAGATTGAAACCCCATGACCCATGGATAGAACGCTCTTCCCAATGAGAGTAAAGTCATTGGTCCAATGTGCACTTTGGGAACTCAGCTGGTAGAGTTCTATACCAGTGTTCTACCTAGAGGGGACCAGGAGCTCTAGGCGCATGCCTGGCCAAGCATGTGTGAACGTTGAGGTAGCAAGGCTACCGATACGTATATTATGATATGTGATCAATTCTTCCAGATGATATTTGATAATGCCATTCCTTGTGGGCATTCTATGTTCTAAAGATGAACCATGATTTGTATTTGACATGATTTGATATAGCCAAGTTATCATGAGAACCACATTTCTTTCAAGTAAAAGCCCATGACTTCTTTCATGCCATTATGCATTATTATTTGTTCATGACCATGATTCAACATTCAAATTCTTATAATATTAATGTTCATATCTTACTAAGTTGAAGGCTCACTCCTCTTCTGTGGTTTCAGGTGATAGTATAGCTCGTGAGGGAGCTAGCAGAGAAGATCAAGCTTCTTGACTTTTTCATTCTAAGAAGCTTCATATGTAAATCTTTTGATATATAATTATGTATAATCATCGAATGGTATTATGACTCATTATGTAATAGGAGTACACTCTAGAGCTCCGTAGCTAGTCATTAAAGGATGATAATATTTTGATGTATGAATTGTTATCCTTTGGGTACTCTTGTTCCTTAGTGATGTGGGATGCATCTCTTGATCCGTAAAGAACAAGAGAATATTATTATGAAATGGTATAGTAAAGAAATGATTTATGCTTGAATGGATTATGAATATGATATAGCATGGTATTATATTTTATATGAATGTATGTGAAGATCCAGGTTATGGGAGTTCTATGGGTTTATGGTGGCCTTAAGCCTACCCTTGCCCTAGGACCGTCGCACCACTGGAGTTGGGGTGTGACAGTTTCCTTCAAGTAAAACTTATGATTTCTTTCATGCCTATAAATATAAATATTTGTTCATGACCATGATTGGATATTCAGATTCTTGATTATAATGTTCATTTCTTACTGAGTTGAAGGCTCACTCCTCTTCTATGGATTTCAGGTAATAGCATAGCTCGTGAGGGAGCTAATAGAGAGGATCGGGCTTCTTGACTTGTTTACTCCAAGAAGCTTCTTTGTAATAATTCTTTTGAGAGATTTTGTATATTTAATTAATGGTATTATGACCCAATATGTAATGAGAGTATACTCTAGAGCTCCATAGTTAGTCATCCGAAGATATTAGTGTATTTTGATGTATTATTGTTACCTTTTGGGTACTCTTGTTCCTTAGTGATGTGAGATGTCTCTTTTGATCATTAAGAAACAAGAAAAAGATATGGAATGATAATATAAAAGATAAGATTGATAAATATCTAAATATATGAACATGATGAATGTGAATGCATGATAGTATATGATGTTATAATTTATTAAATGATGATAAGATTCATGATTTGTGAGTTCTATGGGTTTATGGTAGCCTTAAACCTACCCTTGCCCTAAGACCGTCGCACCACTGGAGTTGGGGTGTGACATTACATTTCAGTGTGATATAAATTTTAATTTTAATTAAAAGATAAATTGACTAATTTTTCATGTTTGAATTTTCAAGTTATCTAAATTGGCCTAAAAATTATAATAGAAGTATCATGTTTGTTTAGTGACCATACTAGAATTTGGTCTATAGTTCAGAGACCATACTAGAATTTGGTCTATAGTTCAGTGACCAAGGGACAGGCTGATGTGAAACTTTTTTGGTAAGTCAGCATCTGATTGGGTTGTTTGCCGGACACATCAGCAAATTCGCCCGGAATTTCGCCTGAAAACTGCAATAGAATTTTTTAATTTGTTTAGTGACTTCAATAATGAAAAAATTATGTATATAACTATATTAGAATTTGGTCTATAATTCAATGACAATAGGTATAAATTACCCCCAAACATAATGGTGCTGTTGAATCAAGCATCCCTACCCCTTACTTTTTGGTCTCATGCTTTTCAAACAGCTATGTACTTGATAAATCGACTTCCCATAAAATTATTAGAATTAAAATCCCCTTTTGAATATCTTTTGAAAACCAATCCCAATTATATAAAATTATGCGTTTTTTGTTGTTTATGTTATTCTTGTCTTAGACCATATAACACGAATAAATTGGATGCTCACTCCAAACCATGTATTTTTCTTGGGTACTCTTCTAATAAATATGCTTATAAATGTTATGTCCCTCAATATATATATATATATAACTTATATTTCTCCTCATTTGATTTTTAATGAGAGTTTTTCCTTTTGCATCCCAAAATCAATTAAATTCCTATCCAAATATGACCATGTTGTTTAACCAATCAAGTGTCCCAACTATCTCTAATTCTGGACCACCTCATTTTAATATTTCTTATCCCATAAGTTGTATCACCACAACATCGTTGGACTCATCCCCATCCTTGGCTGGTGTCACATCCTACTTTTGAAACATAGAGGTCCTAGGGCACGGGTAAACCTAAGGTCACCAGAAACCCGTAGAACCCGCTAACAATCCATATATCAATCATTCATTCTTAACTCATTATTTAATATTCAAATTCCATTATTTACTCGTAAATTTTTCAGAAATTTTACCATAATTTCCTTTGTAATTTTAACCTTATTCCTGACCCAAAACTGGGTCGTTCAAAAATTACACAGCCTGCATAAGAATTATTTGTTTACACTCCTAATAATTTGTTGTCCTTATACACTCAACTTCACAGTTTATACAGACATACATGACACTTCTAAAATCTCTTTTAAAACATGTGAATTTCATTTTAACTATTTCAATATCACTGTCTTTATCACTTTACTATCATTATCATTAATCATTACACATTATAGTCATTCATCACTAAACTTTAATAGCAAATCACTTAAATATCAATTACTTTACAATTCATATGTTATTATAGTACTTAATCACCTAATTATACACAGTACCATTGAGCTCTAAGAGTTGACACTTATGACCTTTAGTGAATAAAATTTTACCTCGATACACTTGATGTCCCAAGTCGGAAAAGAAATTGACTTGGAATTAACCTTCTCTATCTCATCCCTGTAAAAATTGTAAATCACTATAGGGTGAGTATAACTCAGTGAGTAAAATACATAGATAGAGATGATGCCAATAAAGAAATATGGAACACATAGGTCATTGTTCAATGAATCAATGAGTTATTACTAATAGTAAGAAATATGACAGAAAATTTTGGGTCCATATAATCCATATAGAAAAGCTATATATCTCGGTAGCAATCAATCAATTTGAGCATAAGGTTGATCAAACCTTATGGCCAGGACCTTACCCCTTCTAGCTAGGGTCCACATAGAATACTCATTGTGCACAATGTCGATGTAATAAACCCTACCCCATCGGTGGATCTTTCTGTCATAATCATTTCATTATAACAATGGGATTCACATAGAATATCCATATAACAAATAATCATATTTAAGGTTCTATATCAATAATCAAGAGTCAATGGAAAAGATATTCAAGAAATAAAGATAATTAGGGAAGTTCATGTAATTCATATATATATAGATATAATCAAATTTTAGCAAAGCCAATTCAGAATGAAATAAAAGTCCAAAATAGAAGGATTCAATAATTCTAATGGAATAAGATAAATTATTGATATATATACATTACTCACCTCACTGAGCTCTTCCTATTGCACTTTACTCATTCTTTCGTTTCCAATTCCATTTCCTTGGTTCATTGCTCACATGCTCATAGTACTCATCACTATCTTTCATTCATTTTTTACTCTACATATCTAATTAATTTCCATTTAGATACTATTTAACATAAAATTATATTACTTATACATGTATTAAAGAAAATTCCTCAAATTTTCAAGTTTTAGGCTTTGCCTATAAAGAATCTTTACTGGCAGCCTATGTTTCACTACTCATATCTCTCTCTACACTTATCCAATTGTTTCATTCTTATTCTTACTTAAATTAGACATATTAAGATTTAATATATCAAAAATTCACATTAATCCAACTGCTACACAATTTATGGTGTCAATTTAAACTTAGACTTATAATCAGCCCTGCTATCCTGCATTCTGCTTGCAATCCTATTCTGGCAGTCTTGACTATTCTGTCCATAACTCATTCTCCACATATCAAATTTCTGTGATTCCTTTTCTTTCTTAAACTAGACATATAGTACTATAACATATCAAAAATTCAGATTAATCTAGATGCTACATTATTATTGGTGAATTTTCAAATTCAGACATTCTTTCCTGTAATCCTGTTTCGGACAAACTCTACTTCTTTCACTATAACTCAATCCATAATATTCCAAATGCAAAACTGTTATGCAGGAATTTATATGACACATAAATGAATATTTTTCATGTTTATAACTTTTCCTAATTCAAATTCTAAGGTCATCAAATCCTCAAAACTCAGTAGTACTTCCTGCATGTCTATCAATCCGGGTCAGTTGCACTTATAGTCTAATATATCTCTACTCACATTGAATTTAATAAAACCCTTTTACAAGAATTTAAAGAACATATAAACCTACAACTTTCATGTTTTATACCTAATCAAAATCTGTCTTTAAGACTACGAAATCATAGGTTTAAATTAATGCCTAAACACTATTCCGAAATTTCCAGATTTTACATAACAAATCTTATTTTAGCTACTAAACTCTTAAGACATAAACTTCAAAACTAAACCCTAATCTATATTTATACTTTAGCCATATATTTATCTCATATCTTCAAGTTTAATAATTATCCAACTCATATATATATATCAAAGTAAATAGTTTATCAAAAACCAGATTTTACCTTAACCAAAGTTGCTTCCTCTTTTTTTGTCACCTTTGTAATTCTTTCACTTACACCTTTCTTCTCTACAATTTCTCCTTCTCAAAGTCACCTTATTAACCTTATAATCACCTAACTAAAGCCTCTTATAAAAGATTTCCACCAAGATCATATCAAAGAAAGGAATTTTTGTTAAGAAACAGGAAGAAGAGATAGAGATGATGGAGGGTAATAGCTACGGTTGCAAAGGAAGAGAGTTGGGTTCCCAACTTTTCCAACACATATCCATATACAATTACTTATATATATATAAATCTGAAATTATATAATAATAACAATTAATGAAAAATTGAAGAATTATCTAGAATAATTGAGAAATTTCTCCTAATTTAACATGAGCCTTTATTGATTTACTAACAATATATATATATATATACCAGCATTGAAGTGGCCGGCCATCTCTTTATAAATTAAATAATTTTTTTTTTAAATATTAAATGGAAAAGAATGAAGATAAAGATGAAAAATTAACTTTATTAAAATTTGACAATTGTCTCACTTATCTTTTTCTTCAAATAAAAATTTACAAATAAAACTAATAAATTTTATTACTTAAAATGACCAAATTCAATAGGTAGTGATTATTTTTGACTTTTTATTCAATTAGGAAAGAATGCAGAAAATGAAGATAAGAATGGAAAATTTCTATTCTTTAAATATTGACATGTGCTAAATTTAATTATTGTCTTAAAAATTAATAATATAAAATAAATAAATAAAATTTAGCTAAAAAAAAACCCTCCAAGTGGCCGGCCCACATGTTGGAGAAAATAAAATTTTTAATTTAATTTATAATATGTGTTAAATTTGGCAATTAGAAAGGCTTGGTGAGTCCCAATCTCCACCAAAGTGAAAAAAAATTACTTTTAATCCTAGATTCTTCTAGTCCTTGACTCACACATCCTTATTTTACTCTAGTTAACTTCTAGTTCATTTTTCCTCATTACCATTTACTTAAATATTGTCTCTTACTTATTTCGTTTAACCTTTCATCACTGTCTCTATAGTAGCTTGTTCAAAAGTATTTAACCAATTTTCTCTCAATTACATTACTTGAATATTTCATTTGATTCTTCAATCCATTTAATTCCTTTTAATTCAATTTATTTAGATCTACTATTTCATTTTCTCAATTCCACAAATCAACTCATTCTCTATAATTGTCCACTATACTGCTTAGCAATAATTCTTCCTTATAGATTTCTAATTACTAACATTGTCCATCTACTACTTTCCACTGTCAATTCTTTATTTTCTACTTGTTTCTTTCACTTAAGTCTGTCCGGATTTTCTCTATGGTGTTACATCTGGACTGCATACCACTCCCATTAACCACCTTGGTTTGGAATCTTCTATTTCACATAGTTCTTCCTCACTTATTTCTAGTCCCTCCCATATGACCACCAATTCTCAACAACTCGTATCTTCACTTGTCCCTCCTACAAATTCCAATTTGCCATCATCTCCCACCAATGAACCCAATAATCCATCTCCCATGTCACCTGCAATAATTCCAATCTTACCTCAAGAACTTCAAAGGACACATTCCATGACTACGCGATCCCAAGGTAATATTTTCAAAACTAAGAGACTTTGCACTGTCACCAAACACCCTCTCCCACAACACTTGAGCCAACATATGTCACTCATGCTCTTAAAGAACCTCAATGGCGAGTTGCCATGTCCGATAAATTTACAGCTTTACTTCATAATGGTATATGTGAACTAGTTTCTCCTTTACCACAACAAAATTTAATAGGTTGCAAAATGGTTTTCAGGATGCTACATGTAAACTTCTTCTGTGAGAATACCAAGTTAAAATGCATTATTTACATCAAGTTTGTGGATAGGCTAACTCTTTGTGAGAGCAATGCAAAGAACAAGTCATATAGTTGTGGGTTTAACAACCGGACTAAATGTTTCTTTATAATCAAGTTTAGGTCTTTGATGAAAGCATTTGGGAGATAATCGAGCCTTATAGTAAAAAGCAGCATAGAGTTTCGATGTGGGATTTGGGATTTAGCTTTTATATGGGTTTTGGAGAGTGAAAACACAAGGAGCTGCTGCCGCGCATGGCAGTATGGCACTGTATCGGCTACCTAGGTGTCATAAGGCTGCAATGCAACAGTCGCAAGAATCTAGAGGTTGCCTTATGGAATACATAGGAAGTCTGCAAATTCGTAGGGCTTCCCTGAGAAGATGGTCTCCTCTGTAACCATTTTGTTTGTCTTTTTTTGTACTTTATTCTAAAGGTCCTAGACTTGATTCCAATTGTCTTGGGGTTTTTCAAAGTACACGAAAGTCCGATTGCTACATGGAAATGCTAACTCTTTCTCCTAAATCTATACAAGTCTGGCTATATGTAGTTGAATGTCTTAGAGGTGCAAGGTTACGTATTCACAGCTAGCTGGTAGGCATGTTAAATTCCTTCTATCACAATGACTACCATACTAGAAGAGTATTGCCACTACCATATCATGTATCATTGTAGGCTGTGACGTGCTGAATTGTACCTCTTAACTATACCTCTTACATGGAAGTTAAGACAAGTTTGTCCTCTTGTTACAGGTTGACTAGATAAGGAGTGAGGAGGACTATAAGACTAGACCTCTAGAGGTTGCTCAAGGAGCTGTTAGTATGGAAGCAAAAAGCCTCTATCAAGGAGCTCGAACTAGAAGCTCGAGCTCGAAGGTACTTTATGGGAACAATATCTCTAATCTTGAGCCTTGAGGTGTTATCATTGAGCTACAGTCTCTTTAGGCCTTTGTTATCCAAGTCCAAGTCCATAAGGCTCATACATCTAGAGTTAGGCTTAAGGTATTTGAGGTCAAACTTTATATCTTCATATTTATTCCTCGTCACTTGTGTAGAATTAGAATCTTTTTTTGCAAAAGTTTTTCAGAATAATTGGAAAATTAGAGTTTTATATACAATGTAATATTTTTTTAAATAGAAAAATAGAATTTAAAATTTTCAAAATATAACTAATTTTAAAAAAAATTAAATTATATATGTTACAAAAGAAATTTACAATAACATGTCCTTTATAAAAATTCATAGGAAGCAGTTGGCTTATTATAGATTTGAGCTTTCTTGTCACAACATCAGGCAGCTATATATTTCAATGAGACAAGTTTGTTTTAGTTCATTAGATACTCTAAACAAATCACTAAAAAAAAAACACTAGTTAGCGACAGGTTTTTTGCAATGGACAAAATTAGTCGCTAATTAGCTACGAAATAGCAAGGAACAGTTGTAATGAATAAATGGAAAATAATTTCAGAAATAATATAATGGCGAATTTGCGACAGATTAACAAGAGACTAGCGATGGATTCATCGAGAGAATTATTTTGTCGCAAAATTTACACATAACATTTGGCATCCATTTTAGCGAAGGAATTGCAATGAATTAGCGACGGCTTAGTGAGGGAATTATATTCTCTCGCTAAATCTGTCGCTAATTGGTGTTGACGTGGCAGTGAGAAATTTTAATGATGGATTTTTCCGTCACTTTTCCTTTCGCCCTTTGCCCTTTTCCTTTCTTCCTTCTTCTCTAGTGCCATT
This sequence comes from Aleurites moluccanus, assembly GCA_948193065.1. Taxonomy (NCBI): domain Eukaryota; kingdom Viridiplantae; phylum Streptophyta; class Magnoliopsida; order Malpighiales; family Euphorbiaceae; genus Aleurites; species Aleurites moluccanus. Next base: position 21,518 of record CANXYC010750569.1, on the reverse strand, counting down.
CTTCTTCCATCCTCCTTCTTTGGTCACCGCTAGCTGCTTGACCGTTGACGTACGCCGCTCGCCGCTTTCCACTTCATCTACTTCTCTGTTTCATCAGGTCAGTTAAATTTCTTTTATTTTTGTATTTTCCAATTAAGTTTTGTATATTTTGAGATTCTAGTTTGTTTTGTTTATGAGTTTTGTTTGATGATATGTGGTTTTATTTGATGATATGTGGTTTTGATTTTCGATTTTGTTTTTCTAGTGTTAGATTTTCTGTAACTTAAAGAAGCAAATATTGGATTCCTCTGTATCCCTATTCAATTTGCTTTCCTTTTCGATTTTATTTTTATTTTTTAAAATTAATTAATTAATTAATTAAGAGATGATAGAGGCAAATATTGAATTTTGGGTATTTTTGGGCAAATCCAATTATTGAATTTTGAATTTTCATTTTATGACTTAGATGAAAATTTTAAGAGAAAATGAAGGGTATTTTAAATTTTTTTATAAATTATTAAAGGTGAAAAGTAATGGGATGATCAATTTATTGACTTAATTAAAATTAAGAGACGAAATAGTTAACTTTAATTATTTTTAGTAATTTTAATTTATCTATTACATTGGCGATATTAAGGATTTTAAATACAATCAAATTACTTGTCATTTTAATTTAAATCAAATGGATTATATTAAAACGAATTTAAAATCATATTCTCAAATTCAAATACATTTACGTCCAATTAAATACATCAATAATTTTTTTCCCAAAAGATATTATATACAATGTCAAATATATTATTGATAAATTAATAATACAATCTAATATGGACAAAAATAAATTCTCAAAAAAATTTTGATAAAATATAAATTCAAACGTACTAAATTGACTAATCACTTTACTAGTTTCAAACCATTGACTATATACATTTTATAATCATCAAAACAAATTATAAATTTATTTATTTAATTAATTAATATAAAAATTTAAATAATTTTTTTTTTACCAAAAGATAGAAGCTTTTCATTATTATAACAAGCAAATACATAATGACAAATAAGCTGTTGTAATGGAGACCATGCTCTCTAAGTTAACTTATTTGCATCTCAGAATTATTACAAAGCCAATAACTGCAAAGGCTTTTCTAGCCGCTATATAGGTCACCCAAATACATTAATTCTTAACAAAATTTAGAAAGAAAAACAATAACAAACCATAAAAATGATGGTTGCAACCAGGTTTCGTTGAAGAGCGATAAGAAGAAAAATCATGATCTGCAACTAGATTAAGTCTAGAATTTATGTAAAAAATTTTAAATTTCCAAGTAGACTAAGTCAATTTTTTTATAAAAACTTGTTATTGATGAATCTTCCAAGCAACAAAAACCATCATAAAGATGGTAAAGGAAAACGTGTTATTAACTCTAAATTAAATTAATTCAAGTTAATAAAATTTAACTACATACATATACATATATAAGGGCGGTCTCTTTTATTCTTTATTATTTCTATTTGGCTCAACATATTGACTAAACAAATAGAAAAACATTTTAATTTCCTTGCAATAAAAAAGAAAATATTAATTGTTATATTTCAAAAGAAAATTTATTTAATCCTTAAAAAAATTTTAATTTCCTTTTAAAAAAAGAGAGAATATGAATTGTAATACTCAAACTAAAAAATATAACACTCTATTAAAAACAAGCCAAATTTTATACTTTAAAATAAAATTTAATCCTTTTGTCATTAAATCATGCGAATGTGATTAGATCAGTAATCATATATATATCATGCAAAAGCAAAATCAAAATTTCAAAATAGGACAAATATTAAAATAAATTGAGGGTTGTGATGTATTACAATTTCTATGTGTTGATAGAAATTTGGAGCTTGATATGGGCTTCGGTGTTTGTTGATTTTAATTGCTATAAATGATTTTTTTTAATGTTGGAGGGAAAATCATAGTTATAGGGGACTTATTGTCGAAATTTCAATAGTATTAATAATAAAAAAGATTAGTTAAGTTAATATTAGTTAACCATTTGGTATTATTCTCACTTGAATAGTGAGAGGTCACTAAATTACCCAATTATGACAGTTTTAAAATGTCGTCGTTTACAATGAAACTGATAACTCATTTATTTCCCATCTATATTCTTCAAATGCATAGTGATAAATGCATTAAAATTTTGTTAATGTGTTTTTCAATTTATGCATTTGAAGAATCATGAAAAGATGCTGCTGAAATTTCTTTCAATCTTTTAATACATGAGTACCGGTACTTGCGTTGTTTAGGAACACTTTTTGAATCGTTAGATTCTTTCCCTTTAATAAAGGAGATATAATTAGGTGATACAAAAGATATATCATGAGTGTGAAAGTAGGATTTGGGATGTTTTGTTCTTATATAACTTTATTTTCTCTTAATGTTGATGAATTGATAGTGTATAATTATGAATTCAAATCGACACTGGATGTATGCTAGGCTATAGAATCACCTTCTAAAGAGAATTCGTGAAAGGAGCGAATGAGTTTATTCAGTTTGCAATTATGCAAGTTAAAGTTACTAGTGAAATGATGATTAGGTGTCAATGCGATAAGAAGAAGTGTCAGAATCGGGATTTTGAAACCGTGGATATGGTAAAGCTGTATCTTTACCAATCAGGATTTAATATGTGGACCTTTCATGGGGAATCAGATGATGTTGGGATTACATAGGAATCAGATTTTATAGCAAAAAATTCCTTAACTCCATTAGAAGGATTAGTTTTCGAAGTGGCTGGACCAGACTTTAATTGGGATGATTTGGAGGAACCTTCGAATCCTTCTGCTCAATAATTGTATGCTTAGTGTTGTGAATGAGGACCTTTGGTCTGGGTGTGAGAAACATTCCAGATAATCTGTCGTGACCAGATTACCACATATTAAATCTGAAGATCATCTATCATAAATGTGTTATGACCATATATGTGAATTTGTTAACAAAATCTTGCCTGAAATAATACGATGGTGGACAACTTTTATAACACTAAGAAGTTAGTGAAGGGTTTGGGTCTTCCAGTAGATAAGATCGATTAATGCAATAATAGGTGCATGATATTTTAGGGAGATGATTGTGATTTACAAAGTTGCAAGTTTTATGCTTTTTTGAGATATAAGGGAACAAGGAGTTATTCAAAAAGGAAAAAAGAAACGTTGCCTATAACAAGATGTATTACTTTCCTTTAACTCCTAGGCTACAAATATTGTATACATCAGAAGCCACAACTAAGGAAATGATGTGGCATAACGACTATGTTGAGGATGAAGGTGTTATATGACATCTGTCTAATTCTCTAGCATGAAAATATTTTGATCAAACTCATATTTCTTTTGAATTTGAAAAGAGTAACGTAAGAATCGAACTGTGCATATATGAGTTTTAGCTATTTGGATAATCTGGTTAATAGTACTCATCTTGACCAATAATAGTAATTTCATACAACCTTCCTCCATGGTTGTACATGAAAGATGAGTACATGTTCCTTACTATAATTGTTTCAAGTCCTTCCAATCCTAAGTATAATTTAGATGTGTACTTATAGACTCTTATTGTTGAATTGAAACAATTGCGGGATGATAGGGTTTGGACATATGGTGTATCAAGGAAGCAAAATTTTCAAATGCAAATTGCGTTGATATGGACAATTAGTGATTTTCCTGCATATGGTATGTTGTCTAGTTGGAGTGCCCAAGGAAAGTTAGCTTATCCGTATTATGAGGGTGAAATGGAGTCGTTCACTTTGCCGAATGGTGGAAAACAATGCTGGTTTGATAATCATTGAAAGTTCTTAACCCCTGATCACTTGTGCAGACATGATCGTACCTCCTCCTTTTACACATGTTGCTCCTCGTTTTTTAGAGGATGATCCACTTGCTCCTCCTTCTACAGAGGAGGCTGCTCATGTTCCTCCTTATACAGATATTTATGCTCCTATTACTCCTTCTATAGCTTATGCTACTCCTCATATTCCGTCTACAGAGGATGTTGCTCCTCCTCCATTTGTTACTGATCCCTCATCCTCTACTCCGTCAACTTCACAAGTAACTATTCGGTCTATGTAGGACAATCATGACTTTGAGGTGAGAGATGGAAAGACAGTTATATCTTTCATTCCTTTTGCATTTAGCAGAATTCCAAAATAAATAATTACATATTATATTGATTATTTGTTTATTTAAATCTTTTCATTTCTAGTATAAGATATAAGATATTATAATTTATCTCGGTTTAATTTGATATTAATTAAATTGAGACTCGAATAATTCAAAGTGCAAATTAAGTTGAATTGAGCTAAAATAATGTAGTACTTAAATAAAATATTTTATATTTAATAATATAATTTTAGATATATTTTATATTTTATATATTTTTCAACAATAATTTATTAATTTAAGTTTGAATTCAAGTTTAGCTAAATATAAATTTAGATTAATAAAAAAATTTATATAATTTTTTTTATATTAATCAAGATAAATTAAAATGAATTTCAAATTTTGTAATCCAATATAATTTTTTATAATATTTTTTAAAATTTTATTATCGATTTCAATTTATTGATATAAATTTTTAATTTTAATATATATATAATTCTACCATTGATATATCTAAATTCATGGTCATGTTAAGAAAAATACATATAAAGCGAAATATATTAAAACGGACCTAATGAAAAGGCTGTGACAATTGAAGATGTTAATGAGAGGAAAAATAGAATAGCAAAGAAGATGGTTACTATATCACATCCTGCATTGTGAAGTAGTAAATTAGTCTTCTCTGTTTAATAATAGAAGAGAAGCGTTTTTTGGTCTCCAATTCTGTTGGTATTATTAATAATGTAACTAAATTGATTTACATATTTGTTAAGTTTATATTTTATTTTGGTACATCAAAAATTATAAACGAAAATGAGATAGTAGAATTTGAATGATGCCAACATATTAGAAAGATTATAGTTCATAGTCTTCTTCTATGTTACTCTGATATATATTTGCTCTGTAGTTTTAAATGGCTTATTTGCATTTAGAATATGAAATCATGTCCATGCCTATTTATAATGTTCAAAGTTTACTTGCAAATAATTACTAACAAGTTCATAATTATACATCAGGCTGATGTGGAATGAAACTGACAACTACTAAGCCACGGGTTTTGATTACTCTGTTTCTGAGATAGCTTCCAACTCTTGGTGAAGTCGTCTCCCTTGCTTTCTTGTCGAAACTGCAGATTTAAAAGGATTAGGAGGTACTGGTAGATTCTCCTCTTCCCCTTCCAACATATTAACGACAACTTTCATGGAAGGGCGGCCTATTGGGTTCCATTGAATGCACCAGAGCCCAACAATTGCAAGTTTCTTTGCAATTTTAGCATCTCCCTCTTCTTCAATCTCCAACCTTAGATCTTGTTCTTCTTCCAAAAGATTATAAACCCATTCTGGGAAGTAAATTTGCTCTTCATTTTCCTCTGTTGATTCAACATTTTTCCTTCCTCCAACCATTTCTAATACCAACATTCCAAAGCTATAAACATCTGACTTGCAAGAAACATTCCCAAAATTCCTTGAGAACACTTCCGGAGCAATATAGCCAATAGTCCCTCTAGCTGTAGTCATAGACACTGCACTTTGATCCTTAGCACAGAACTTAGCTAGACCGAAATCAGAAATTTTGGGATTGAAATCGTGGTCAAGCAGGATGTTGTGTGGTTTGATATCAAAATGGAGGATTCGCTGATCGCATCCTTGATGAAGATATTCAATCCCTTTAGCTACGCCAAGAGCAATATCTTGCAGTCTTTTCCATCCAAGAAAATGGTTTTTTAAGTCAGCTGAAGATATAAATTTCTGTAATGAATCATTTGGCAAATACTCGTAAACTAAAGCTCTTCTAAACCCATCAGCACAAAAGCCAATCAAGCGAACCACATTAACATGATGGATTTTGCCAATTGTCCCCACTTCATTGACGAACTCTTCTCCATTTCCTTTGGAGTTGTTTAGTACCTTAACAGCAACAAAAATTTCTTCAGATAACTTTCCTTTATACACACTTCCATAAGCTCCTTGACCCAATTCGTCTTTGAATTGGTTAGTAAACCTTTTAATGTCAGCATAGGAATACCTTGTAGGCTTGAAAGATTTGTAGTCATCCAAAAATGTTTCAATCCTTGCCTGATATTCTCTTTCCGCTTTGTTAAAGTTATATGTGTGGAAGAGTGCAATAGCCATTACAACCAGAAAAATAGAACCAAGGACTGCACCTGTGTATAAAACATTTCCAAGTCAAGAAAATCCATATACTAAATATGCAATAATTTTTGTTGCTTCATTTTATGTAATGAGCCAGGTATACAATGCAGATAGTAGAACCAACTAACCTGTTGCTACAAACTTTGTGGATTCCCCTGCAAATTTAAAGACAAACAATGTCATTACTAAATTAGGTTCTCAATTCTCATCATAATATATAGTTCAATTTATTAATCAACCAAATGGGTCTATCAATGCAAAAGTTTGGTGACTGACCATTAAGATAATTTACTAGTTGATATTGGACTATATCATATATAAATAATGACCATCCGATTATAATTTTCCAGTGATTGGAAATTGATTATAAATGTATTTTAAAAAATATTTAACACTTTGTTTGATATAAACGAATTTTGAAAAGTTTGGAGTCATATCCTCCAACCTATCACCTAATTTCCCCCTTCATTATTACCTGAGTTGATACTAAATAATATGTAAGCAAATAAAATTTTAAATGAATTTCACAAAATTTTATAAAGTGTAATTGTACTAAACATCATGACCTAATTATCAATTTTGAAATATATACTTGAGTAGTAGTAGATTCACCAAAGAGAATACATACCTTTTTTTGATTTCAACTTGCCAAAGCATTGAGTTTCAGATTGAGGGTTGCTGTTATTACTCTTAATCAATCTACAATACTTGCCTTTTGCTTCACAATGTCTACATGTTGGATTGGACCAACTCAAACGAAGAATATTATCTCGAACTGATGAAATGTCATACATCTTCGTGCAAGATGTGAAGTCCCTGTAACTCATAGAAGTATCAGAACTGAATGGATAAACATTATATCCATCACCACCAAGGCAAGGGATAGACCTAAATGCATATGAATAATACATTCTTGATGATGAAGAACAGTTGAATAAGGAAAAATCATATAGCTGGTCCTTCGACGCCAACTTGAAGGGAGAGTTAGAAAGATTGAAGTTCAAATGCCATTTGAGAAGGCAGTCTTGTGTGCTATTTGCATAAATCACTTGGGATTTGTAGTCAATTTTTTGGACAATAAGTTTCCATGAAGTTGTTAGCTCCAGCAAAGTATCATTATTCTCTGAGCAAGATAGATCAAACCCTTGTTCAGGATACCCACAGTGACCTGATTGCCACAATCGGAACGGAAATCGGACCGGAGGACCGTAGGCCCCACATGTTGATATGTTACAGTCATTATTGTGGCCTCTACCATGGTTTACAAACAACAATACAATAGGCAACCACCACCGCCACCGTAAGCTAGGCAAACACATATCCATTTCTTTAAAAGAAGCTTTAGCATCGGATCATTTTTTCTTAACGTTCTTCGTTAGATTATAAAGGAAGTCGCTCCGGAAAATCTCCAGTGTCTTTCAACTATCTATCACTGGGCCAGTTTTCTAACAAATATCTCGACTATCCTTTTGTAAATTGCAATTGACTCGTAAAGAGCACGGATAATAAGAAAATTCTTTTTACAGCGACTCTGGTTTTAGAAATTTAGTAGGTCAAATAAGGTGGCTTTGACCCTGTAAGCAATCTTCTTTCTTATGAGACACTGACCTTGCATAGCCACTCATTACTCATTGTTTATTTTATTTTTTTTGCACAAAGTTTAAGCATTTATGAATACAAGTCTCGCCCCTATGAAAGTGCTCCCCTATTTATTTGGAAATTAACAATACAAAATTTTGCAAGTTGGGGATGATAAAAATTCTTGAATGACTGAAAAAATTATCTTTATATATATTAGAAATGACTTTTATTGTCCTTACATGACATATTTTTTACTTTCATGCCAAAGTTATAGGAATTTATTGAGTGAAAATCATTTTTAGGAATGACATGTTATCCCTAAAAGATTTTTATTGGAGATAATTTTTATTCCGAAAGGTATTTTTTAGAAATAATTTTTATTTTTTAAAATATTTTATTAAAAATAACTTTTGTAACTTTAAAATTAAAATATTTTTTATTTATTAAAGTAACTTGAAATTAATAAGTTAGACATAAAGAAAAATTTATTGAAAAAAGCTTAAAAAAGACGACAAAGGTGAGTCATTGACTTTAACAACTAATTTATATTTTTTATTTCTTTATACCTCTAACATGCTTGATGTATTGGGCCCTAAATTTTGATAAAAAAAAATTAATGCACGAATAAATTTAAGAAAGTATTCACAAAGTATTTTGAGTAAAATATATAATAAAAGCCCAATTTAACTTCTAAATTTGTTTGTGATATTCAATTAGGTCCAAATTGAGCTTTTAGATTAATTTAATATAATAATTTCATTTTAAAATCAATTTAACCCTATTTTGATTAGAGTAAGGCATGTGAATCACACACACCATCCTTAGAGAGTGAGAAGTCAATTTTAATAATAAAAAACAAATAAAGGATAAAAAAAAAAAAAAAACAAAGCCTTGGTTTTTCTCTCCTTGGGTTGATGCCTCTCTCATGGCAATGTCCTTTTTTTTCTCCATTTCTAACACCCTAAAACCTCAACAAATCTCAAACCCACAGCTTTTCCATCCCTCTTCTCAACATTCCATTTCTTTTCTACACCATTCCTCCAAATCGCTAAATCCAAATCCAAATCGCATCATTTGCCTTTGTGCTACCATTTGTGAGACTCATTATTGGAACCGCTATGGTTGAACTCACCTTCTTCTCTGGATTTGTCACCGATCGTCATCATCGAGAACCAATAGCAGCTCACTATCTCAGCAACAAGCACTCAAGCGAACCATATACTCCTTTGACCGATGTCAAAAAGTGTAGACACCCAGTCTCGATTGAGCTTATGTGCATCAATACATTGGGAAATTGATGAGTTCAATTTGAATTGGGATTTGAATTGCATTTTTTGTTAGTTAATATATGCTTTGTTTTTGCTTATTGAAAAATCTAAAAAATGAAAGTGAATGAAGATGAATATTGAAATGAAAATGGGTGTTTGAGGATTAATGTTGAGTTTTTATTCATGATAATGAATTTTTCTTTTTTAGGACTTTTTTTTGTTGATGTTGGGTTTTTATTTATGTCAGTGAATAGTTCGTGCTTTTTGGATTCCAATTCTTTTTCATCATCTTCTTCTTCAAGCGGGTCTTTGGCCAAGGAGAAAAGTCCGATTATTGTAAAGCGTAGTGAATTAAGAGCTTTCAAAGTTTGGGGTTCTAAATTATGGCTAAATCATGGATTTTTAATCTTGATAAAATTCACTTAAAGAAGGAATGATATGTAATTATTTTGATTTGTAATTTTTTTTCAGTTTTGATTTGTATATTAATTAGGGATTTAGGAATTTAATCTCTCCTGTTATGAATATAATTTTAAAATAATTAAAATCATCTTTTATTATTTTTTCAATTGAGTATTAACTAAAATATTTTTTTCATTTTTTATACAAGTTTGACAGCGTGGTTTGCACGTATTCAACTCAGGAAAAAATTAGGCTAAATTATTATTAATATAAAATTTTTGAATTCAATTGATCTAATTAGTTAATTTAAATTTAATTGGACATCGAAAATAAATTTAGAGATGAAATTTAACTTTTACCCTAAAATATATAAATAATCGGCTATAATATTCCAATTTATGGTAGACTGCAAGCCAATCAGCAACATTGGACGGCAAAGAAAACACTTAAATGGATCGTGATTCACTAATGAACCAAGTCGCATAAGGTGAATCTCACTAATGGAAGTGTTTTCCTATAGGGCAGGCGAGGAGTAGGAAGGATAACTATGGCCTATAGTTGAAGAAGGAATCGACAAGGGAAAACATACTTAAATATATTATAATGTTTTGAATAGAACCACCCTTTTAGAAGCATTTTCTTTTTTAATGTTTTAATAACTTATTATAAAATTTGTCAAAAGAAAAGGAAACATACTAACAACTCCTTTCCAATAAACAACGTTATATATTTAAAATAAGAAAAATGAAAAAAAAAGAAGCATGTATGTATATAATCTATTGGCACTCCACTGCATATCCAAAACTAATGTAAATTGGAGTGCTTATATAAGAATTTGGAGTGACAATATCAATAATAAACCCTATTTTAGTCGTTAGTAGATGGCAATGGAGCAGTTTAGGGTTGATTTGGTTATTCTCATATCCAACCTCATACGTTTAAACCTATCCCATCCCGTCCTATTTTTCAGCGGGTAAAGATTTTGATATCTATTTCTATCCTTATATTGGGATTTCTATAGAATTTCATAGTGCATAATTTCTCCATGTAAAAATTATTATTTTATTTTAAAATTCTTAATAAAATTATTTTGATCAATTTTTTTTTAATTAATTTATAATAAGAAAAATTATATATTCAATTAAATAAAATAAGATTTTCAGTTAAAATTATTAAAATTTTTAATTATAATCAGAAAATTTAATTTTTATATAAATTTATTAAAATTTTCGATTATGAAATTATACTATGTAACTGATGTTCATTGATTGGTCTGATAAAATTTAAATAAAAAATACACATTGATCATTCATAACATATAAATAGTCAAAATTTTAGTAAAAATATTTTAAAAATTAATATTATATGATTAATAAATAATAATCGTTCAATAATTGAATATCTATATATAACAATAAAAGTTTAAATATTATAGTTTATTCTATAAAATGATTATTATTATTATTATTATTATTTGTAAATGATCTTTTCATAAACAAAATATTTTATATTTATTTTTTAAAATTAAATATCTTTATTAACTCATTAAAATATTTAATTAAATAAAATATGAAAATTTTTTAAAGTTAATAATCAATCAATAATAATTTTCTTCTAAATTTAATATATATATAAATTTATGAAGCGGATTATGAGATGAGCCATAATTTCTATTTCTATTACATATCTATTAAAAAATTTTGATTTTTTTTCCACTCGATTCTATTTTCAGTAAAAGCGGAAATTCCTCTTTAACCGGGGCAAAACGGATTCTCGTTGGGTAGAAACATTTTGTCATCTCTAGATATTCCTAACTTGGCAATCATCAAGAAATAGTAAACAAAAACGTCAAAAAATATTCCAACTAAAACAAGGCAATGTAAATCCCCAGAAAACCACTTTGACCCTGTAAGCAATCTTCTTTCTTATGAGACACTTACCAGCCACTCATTACTCACTGTTTATATATATATTTTTTTTCAGCACAAAGTTTAAGCATTTACTGATACAAGTCTCGTCCCTAGGAAAGTGCTCCCTTATTTATTTGGATATTAACACTATAAAATTTTGCAAGTTGGGGATGATAAAAATTCTTGAATGACTGAAAAATTGTCTTTACATATATTGGAAATCACTTTTGTTGTCCTCACGTGTCATCATTTTTTTTTACTTTCATGCTGAAGATACAGAGTTTTATTGAGTGAAAATTATTTTTAAGGATGACATATTATTCTTAAAAGATTTTTATCGAAAGTAATTTTTATTTCTAAAAATATTTTTTTAAACGATTTTTATCTTTTAAAATATTTTATTAAAGATGATTTTTATCTCTCTAAAATTAAAATATTTTTTATTCATTAAAGCAACTTGAAATTAATAAGTTAGACATGAAGGAAAATTTAATGAAGAAAACTCAATTAAGACATAAAGGTGAGTCACTGAGTTTAACAACTAATTTATATTTTTCATTTCTTTATACCTCTAACATGCTTGATGTATTGGGTCCTAAATTTTGATAAGAAAATTTAATACACGAATAAATTTAAGAAAGCATTCACAAAATATTTTGAGTAAAATAAAAGATAAAAGTTTAATTTAACCTCTGAATTTGTTTGTGATATTCAATTAGATTCAAAATGAGTTTTTAGATTAATTTAGCACAAAAATTTCATTTTAAAATCAATTTAACCCTATTTTGACTGGAGCAAAGCATGTGAATCACGCACACCATTCTTAGAGAGTGAGAATTCAATTTTAATAATAAAAAACAAATAAAAAATAAAAATTCCAAAGCCTTAGTTTCTCTCTCCTTGGGTTGATGCCTCTCTCATGGCAACGTCCTCTTTCTCTCCATTTCTAACTCCCTAAAACCTCAACAAATCTCAAACCCACAACTTTTCCATCTGTCTTCTTAATGTTTCATTTCTTTTCTACACAATTCCTCCAAATCGCATCATTTGCCTTTGTGCTACCATTTGTGAGACTCATCATTGGAACCGCCATTGTCGAACTCACCTTCTTCTCCAAATCTTGGATTTGTCACCGATCGTCATCATCAAGAACCAGTAGCGGCTCACTATCTCAGCAACAAATACTCGAGCGAACCATAAGTTCCTTTGACCGATGCCGAAAAGCGCTGGCCCACAGTCTCAATTGGGCTTCTGTGTATCAATACACTGGAAAATTAGTGAGTTTAATTTGAATTGGGATTTGATTTGCACTTTTTGTCAGTTAATATATGCTTTGTTTTTGCTTATTGAAAAATCTCAAAAATAAAAGTGAATGAAGATGAAGATTGAAATGAAAATGGGTGTTTGAGGATTGATGCTGAGTTTTTATTCATGATGAATGATTTTTTATGTTGGGCTTTTTTATTTCGAATTATTTCGAAAATTCGATAATGTACTATTTGAAAATTCGATTACAATTCAGAAATTTTTTTGTTGGGTCGGATATTTTGATATTTTGAATTGGTTAGGTTCGGTGATTCGGATATTCAATTTGGAAATTCTGGAATTTGAATATAATTTTATAATATATATATATATATAATATTATAAATTTATAATTATATAAATAATAATATATGTATAAATAATAATATATAAATCATATATTATAAATTTATAATTATATAAATATAAAAATATGTATATATTATAAATTTATAATTATATAAATATATATAAATTAGTTAATCGGTCGGGTTTTCAAAGATTTGATTTAATTTGGTTATAATTTGATTTATTTCGATTTTCAATATGAATATTAAAATATTCTCGATACCGTCCCGTTATATTAATTTGATTTATTTTGATTTGATTTTTTTTTTAAGTCTCAAAAATTTTTTTCGTTTATTTTTTCGATTCAGAGATTCAAATCAGTTTGAGATCTCCGAATTCCGTAATCAGCATTGCTGTAATATTCAAATATATAGTACACTGCACGCCAATCGGCAATATTAGACGGCAAAGAAAATACTTAAAATGGATTTGATTTACTAATGAACCAGGTCACAAGAGGGGAATCTCACTAATGAAAGTGTTCTATTATGCAGGCCGGGAGTTAGAAGGATGATTATGGCCTATAGGAGAAGAAGGAATCAACAAGGGAAAACATACTTAAATATATTATAATGCTTAGAATAGAATCACCCTTATTTAGAAGCATTTTTCTTTTATAATTTTTTAATTACTTTCTATAAAATTTGTCAAAGGAAAAGGAATACTAACAAGTCATTTCCAATAAACAATGTTGTATATATAATTAAAATAAGAAAAATTGAAAAAAAAAAAAAAAGTATGTACGCATATTGGCACTCCACTCTATATCCAAAACTAACGTAAAATGGAGTGCCTATAAAAGAATTTAGAGTGGCAATATCAATAATGAACCCTCTTTTTAGACGTTAGAAGCAAGCACAAGATATTCCTAACTAGGCGATCATCAAGAAGTAGTAAACGCTAATGCCAAAAAATATTCCTACTAAAATAAGATAATATAAATCATCCGAAAACTGCTTTTATCCTTAAAAATTACAGTTTATTCGTCAAAAAACTGCTACCTATTATAAACCAAAAATAAAAAAATAGTCTAAAAATTTAAAATAAAATATCATTTAATTTGAATTTATATGTAAACATGAATTATACGGAAAAAAAAATGAGAGATTAAATGGATATAGAGATTATATATTCGTATCATTTTAAAGAGATACAAATATTTGATTATATGAATAGAAAAAAGAGATATTTATTTTTATTGGATAAAAACTAATTAATTATTACTCATAAATAAAAAAAAAATAAGAAAACAACACACCAAATTTAACGTGGTTCATTCTTTTAATTTGGGGTATGTTCACGAGCCAAATTTAGAATAAATCTTTGATCGATACATTTTTATTACTGTTTTTCTTATATATTTTAATAATATTTTTATTACATTTAATTAGTTTTTCTTTATATTTGATAGTATTTTATTACTAAAAATGTCTTGGCTAAAAATTTGCTATATTTTTTTTATCTTTTTTAGGTATTTTTGGTCAGAAATTATAGAAACTATGAGTTCTGGTCAAAAATGGGCTTAAACACTGGGTTGAGGAATCAAATCAAGTGCAAAATGGACCTGAGTCCAAGAAGAGCTAAGCAGCATGGCTGCACCTAAGTCAAGCACACTCGTACCATCATCTCATCGAATACAATCGTGCTTAAACTTATACAGTCAAGCCATCCTTCCATTCAACCATACGGTCGTGCTCAAACCTGCACAATCGTACTACTCGCCAATACACCATGCTTTATGTCAACATGGCCACATTATTCCAACCAAGCTTCAACACGCCCGTGTTGCTCTCCAATACAGCCGTGAATACAATTTAGACCAATCAGACATAGGCCTGTCAAGCCCGTGACCCAAAAAATTTCAGCAGTCTATAAAGCAATACAACCATACAAGATTCAACATGCTGGTGCATAATTACTCAAAGTCTCTCATGCACATATTGGACACAGATACATCCATATCACACTGTATATTACTCAGCAAATATTCAAAGTGATTTCAATTTTAAATTGAGACAAATTTAATTTATGAGCTAAAGAAGGAAAGCAAATTACTGGAGATTAATTTCCAGAAAAATGGAGCAATTGAGAGATCACGATTTTCTTGCCAAAACAGAGACCAAGGAGAAAAATAAAAAGAAATCAAAGACACAAAAGTTTTCTTCTTGTTTGGTCCTCGTATTTTTCACTTTCAGACACAGTCCTTTGTTTCTCTTTTCTAGCCAAGAATGTTTAGTTTAATTTAGGGTTTATTTCTATTGTATTTTTCTTCTCTTTGTAAGGCTTTATCCTAAGCAATTATACCTAGTGGTAGACTCATTTTTTGTGCTGTAAAACTAGCAACAATTCGTATTGCAGTTTATTTTCACATTGGTTTATATATTTTATTAATCACAGGTTGTTTGTGGTTGCGAACAATGAGCAAACAATTCGAAAGCATCTATCCATCAAATAGATTTGTTCCCTTAACCTTTTTAATTTATTTAATTGTATGATGCTGATCATAGTAGATATAATTGAATTGATTGAATGGTTATGAAATTAATTAAATTATTCACTATATTACGTTAATTTATTCATCCACTTTGAAGCCTAAATTGCTATTTGTTACTTATATTATTTTGCTTTTGATTTTGGTTTAATAGTTTTCTCTCTCAATCTCCTTTCTCTCAATTCTCTAATTCTCATTTTTGTTACTGTGTTCACAAATGCTTGTCTTTTAATTGTTCACTTTTACTCACTTTCACAAAGCTCTCACAATTATTCATAAACTCTCACAATTGCTCTCAATCACTCTCTTTGCTCACAATTGCTCACAAACACTCACAAAAACTCACTCTTGTTCACAAAGCGCACTTGCTCACTCTCTCTCTTCCCCTCTTGTCACTAACTTCTTAGGTCTATTTCTTTATCAATTAATTGTTCAAAACTCTCTTTTAATTTTCTTGCAATCAAACCTTGATTAGAGTATTTAGGATTTTATTTTCTTTATTTTAAATCATAACAACCATCAATTGCATTTACCCCAACCAAGTCTTCCTGGTAGAGAATGACCTTGGGAGTCCTTACCACCATTGCTATAATAACCTTATGTATTTGCAAGTATAACTGTAGCCTACACTTTTACACTATATATTTTAGGATGGTCAATCTTCCACTAATAAAATTAGTAGGTACAGAGAGAATTTTATTTTCAAATATCATAATAAAGTAACGGCACTCACACAAAATGTTTTCCGAATCTATTATCATAATATAATATCCTCATATTTTTGTCACTCACCCTTTTAGGAAAACTTTTCCTAAAAATACCTATAAAATCAATCTTTAACAAATCTTCAGAACTCTTAAAGCTTTAGCTCAGGCTCACTTTTTGAACTTACCACACATGGATCTCACGTATCAAAATGAAATTGCAAGTTGTGCTCCATATTTGTGAATAGCTTGTCCACAGCTTGCATTAATTAATTTTTTTAAACTTTTTTATATATATAATTTAGTCATATGGTGGTACCCATGTATGAGGGTATCGCCTTACAAATCTCCCTCACCCAACTACATGAGTTTTATAATCATTCTTATAGATGATTGACATAAGTCAAAATTTTCGCTTGGTAGAATCTTTGTCATCATATATGATCCATTCTCATCAATATGAATCTTTTCAAGCTGCAGTAGCTTCTTCTTTAACACGTCTTTGATCCAGTGATATCTAACATCAATATGTTTTGATCTTGAATGGAAAGAGGAATTTTTCTCAAGGTGAATAGCACTTTGACTGTCACAAAACAGTCAATCCTGCTGAAAATCAAGTTCATCAAAGAACTTCTTCATCCACAAGAGCTCATTGCAAGTGTTAGTTACAATGATAAATTCAGCTTCAATGGTTGATAAAGCAACACATTTTTGTAATTTAAACTATTATGACACAACTCCTCTTGCAAAAGTAATTAGGTAACTTGAAGTAGACTTTCTCGAGTCAATTGCATATGTATAGCTAAGCAAGATAGGCTTGATAGTTCCAAAACATAAGCATATTTTAGAAGTACCATAAAGATATATGAAAATATATTTCACTGCACCCCAATGTTCCTTACTAGGATTTGAAAAGAATCAGCTCATAACTCCAATTACATGAGCAATATCTAGTCATATACATAACATAACATACGTCAGACTTTCAACAACTAAAGCATAGGGGGCTTTCTTCATATCTTTCTTCTCTCCTTCTGTCGAAGGGCATTGTTTAGTACTTAACCTAAAGTGATTAACAAGAGGACAACTAACCGCTTTCACTTTATCCATGTTGAACCTTTGATGTACTTTCGCATTGTACTTCTCTTGTGACAACCATAATTTCTTGACACTTTTGTCTCTAACAATCATCATGCCAAGAATATGTTTTACTGGCCCTAAGTGTTTTATAGCAAAAGACTTGCTCAGTTGTTTCTTCAAGTTTTTAATTCTGTCAATATTTTGGCCAACAATCAATATAGAGCAAAAGTATAATGAAATCATCATTAGAAATTTTTTGTACACAAACAAAATGATTTGAAGTAGTCTTCTTGTAACCTTGCTCCTCCATAACTGACTCAAACTTCTTATACCACTGTCTTGGTGCCTGTTTTAAACCATAAAGGTTTTTCTTCAACTTGCACTCATAGTCCTTTTTTCCTTTTTTCTCGAAATCCTCTGGTTGTTCCATGTATATCTCTTCTTCCAAATCTCTATGAAGGAAGGTTGTTTTTACATTCAATTGCTCAATTTCCAAGTTTAAACTTGCTGCTAAACCAAGCACTATACAAATGGATGTCATTTTTTATAACTGGTGAAAATATCACATCAAAATCAATACCTTTTCTTTGGTTGAATCCTTAACAATCAATCTATCTTTGAATATTGGATCAAAACCATGTTTTTCATGCTTAATCCTAAACACTCACTTATTGTTCAAAGCTCTCTTACCTTCTGCAACTTTACTATCTCAAATGTAGTGTTCTCATGTAAGGACTTCATTTCATCTTGTATGGCTTCAACCTATTTCTTCTTTTGTTCATCAATCATAGACTCTTCAAAGTTCTCAAGTTCTCCCTGTCATTAAGTAACACATACTGATCACTGTAGTACCTAGTAAAAGCTTGTCTAACTCTAATAGATCTCCTTATTGGAATTTGGGAAGTTGCTGATGTTGGTGGTTGATTTTGAGCATTATCTTCATCAATATATTCATCTAATTGATTCTAAATAGGAGCATCATCATCATCCATGTTTGGATAGCGATTTACAACTTCATCTCCAATTTGTCTTGGCATCGCTTTTAGAGGAATTAACTCTAAATCCACCAAGTCATTATTGGATTTTGGAACATTCTTTTCCACCTTTCCAATATCCTCAGTGGTTTGATTTTCAACAACTACAACATCATGTCTCCTAATAAGTTTCTTTTGGACTGGATCATAAAATCGATAGTCAAATTGATCTTTACCATAACCAATGAATATACACTAGTGAGTCTTGACATCGAGCTTGGATCTTTCATCCTTACATATATGAACAAAAGCTTTACAGCCAAATACCTTTTAGACATCATAAAAGACATCCTTTCCAGACCATACTTCATCTAGAACATCAAACTATAAAGGAATGCAAGGTGAGCGATTCAATACATCTACTGCTATACATAAAGCCTCACCCCAAAATGTCTTAGGAAAATTTGCACGTGAGAGTAAACAACCTACACTCTCCATCAAAGTCCTATTCATCCTCTTAACCAAGCCATTCAAATGCGATGCATTCAGAAGAGTTGTCTGATGTCAATTACCATGCTCCTTGTAGTAGATGTCGAATGGTACAGTGTATTCTCTACCATTGTTTGTTTGAATGTGTTTCAGCTTCTTCCCAATTTGTCTATCAACTAAGGCATGGAATTACTTAAAAACATCTAGCACTTTATCTTTGGACTTCAAGGTGTTTATCCACGTCTTTCTGGAATGGTCATTAATGAAAGTCACAAAGTATTGAGCACCACCTAATGACTTTGGCATTGGTCCACATAAATCTAAATGCACCATATCTAGTACATTCTTCATTCTGGAAGGAAAAAAACTCTTGAAAGCAACTTTGTTTTTCTTTCCTGCTAGACAATCAGCACACTTCTATAAATGCACCTAGTCAATTCTAGATAATGCATTCCTTTTCACCAACTAAATCATTCCCTTCTGGCTCATATGATCGAAGTCTTCTATGCCATAATTCAGTTGTACCATCTTTCTCCACTGCATTCACAACATCATTGGAGAGCTTTGTTTGCATCATATGCTACTTTGAATGCTTTTTACCTTTGACAATCATCAATGGGCCTTTGGTAAGTTTTCATTGGCCATTTTTAAAAGTGCTATAATAGCCTTCATCATCAAGTATACCAATAGAGATCAGGTTTATGTGAAGATCAGGAACATGTATAACATCTTTTAAGGTGTAATCTTATGCCATTATTTTTCACAAAGTAAAATTACTTTTCCAATGATTTTGGCCAAACTTTTATCTCCCATTTTAACTACACCAAAGTCTCCCAGTACATATGATGAGAATAGTACTTTGTGTGATGTGGCATGAATATACAACCACTATCACCCACTAGTTGGATTCACAACATGCAATATTCACATTGTTTTCATATATGATATGAAATTCATCAATATTGGTAGCCATATATGCTTGTTCATCATCACTGTTATCATCTCTTTTGACTTTTTTACATTTGTTCTTTTCTTATTTGAACTTCTGATAGAACCTTTTATATGACCCTTCTTCTTACAATGATGACACTTAACATTTACATATCTATTTGATTTTCCTCTTTTTTATCTCTAGAATTTGGACCTTTAGATTTGCTTTTCCTTTATAACCTGTGTTAAGAACTTCTTATTGTGTTGCAGAGGCCAAACTTTCTAATCTCCATCTCATTTCTTCATTTAAGATACTGCTTTTTACAGATTTCATATTTACAACACTGTCAATTGTTGATTTGGTAATTGAAACCTTCAAAGTCTTCCAATACTCTAACAATGAGGTAAGCACTAGAAGGGCAAGCACTTCATCATTAAAATTTACGTCCATTCTTGATAGTTGGTCCACATCCCTTTGAAATTCATTCAAGTGATCTGCCACAGAGATACCTTTTTGATATTTTATCTAAATTAATTTGTTAGATAAAATAATTTACTATTACTGGTTTTTGAAGCAGGAGCTTCTTCCACAACATCCATGCATGAGTTTATTATGATAAACATATTATCTTCACAAATTGCCAAATAAAGTCGCATACCTGCTCATGCTCAAACGTCCAATCCTCCTCCAATGTATCTTTGGGCTTTGTTGTGGTAAACATCGTTAAATGCATTTTTGTTATAAACAAAAGATCTTTCATTTTGTTTCTCCATATGTGAAAATTTGAGTCATTCAAGCTAATCATCTTACTTATTTTTTCCTTCACTTTCGAACCACGACTTTAACACTACTTGTTGGGTAAAAACTTACAGATTATTACCATGAATAAAATAAGTAAGAAAAAAAAACACCAAATTTAATGTGATTTACCCTTTTAACTTGGGTTATGTCTATGGATCAAATTCCGAACAAATCTTCCACTAATAAAATTAATAGGTATAAAGAGAATTTTATTTTCAAATATCACAACAAAATAGTGGCACTCATATAAAATGTTTCCCAGATCTATTATCCTAAGTTAATATCCTCACTATTTTGTCACTCACCCTTTTAGGAAAATTTTGCCTTAAAATACTCATAAAATCACTCTCTGATAAATCTTTAGAACTCTTAAAGTTTTGGGTCAGACTCACCTTTTGAACTCACCACACATGAATCTTACGTTTCAAATGATAGGCCTTCCACACTGCCTTTGCACAACTTGCAATTCACCGACTTGCATTAATTATTATTTATTTTTTTTACCTATATAGGAGGGTATCATCTTACAATTTTTCCCTTCTATTAAGAACTTTATTTTTTTTAGCATCTTAATTTGGAAATTTTTAATTTTAGTGTGTCCTTTCCTAAATTTGATAAAATTCTCTTTAATTTTTTGAAATTACTCTCCAATATATGATAGTCACGTTAAGCCCTAATTAATCTAGATTCGAGTCAAAATGTACACCCAAAGAGGAAATTTTTTAATTTTTTGAGTAATAAAAAAAATCTCCATATCTAAAATGTAAGAGTAATAAAAGAGAATATAAAATGGGTAAGGATATTGAAACTTTCTTTTTAGTTTTTAGTTGTCACGACCTATCTCGGAAGTCGTGACGGTCCTAGGGTACGGGTGATGCATAAGCGACCAGTACCGCGTAGAACCCAAAAGACAACCTAAATGATATGCAACAATCAAATATAACCCAATTAATTACGAAAATGCTGAA